>CM040242.1:191912654-192015777 GCA_022545495.1 Chrysanthemum lavandulifolium
CAACTTTCCAATGGATGCAGCTAAGTTTAAAGTCTATAGAACGACACTTTCTGGTCTTGAGTAAAGTTGACTTTTAAACTCCCTACATATTGAAAAATAATCAGTGAATGGAAATAAAAAAAACCAAAAGCTTAGAGTATCAATGAAGGTGTAGTGTGTACGTATCGGGTAGTGCTGATGGACGTCCAAAGTGAGTAATAAGTTTAGCATCATCATCTTCATCTTTAAGCGGACATGAGTTGAAGCGTTTGAGTTGATTAGTGACCCGTTCTTCGTCTAGAGTCTGTAAAAGATGAAGAAGGGGATCAATAGAAGCATAGTCATAGTCTGCGGCGTAAGTGTCCTTGGCTTGATGATGCTGACAAATGCAATGCATGCATTCCTGTAACTCTTGGGATACTCGCTCCCAAAGAAGCTTGAGAGGGGAAGATTCGTGGAAGTTGTAAAAGGTTTTGAAAAGGGGGCCCATGATGTCCCAGGAGCCACACCATATATGATTTTGATTATCTCCGCCTTTAGGAGAGATATAAGGTAGTTGTATGTATTTGTAAACCTGATGATAATTGAATGAATAGATAATTATCATAAATTAATTAAATCAACTTTTAAGTGAATGAGTAGCAATGTAAAACTATTATTAACCCGTGCAAATTGAAGTAAAAAGGAATGAGTAGAAATGAAAATACAGTAGTTGAAGAAATAAACATGGACCATGACTCTTTGAGATGTTGAGATTGAAGTCGATTGTTGTCGTCATGTTTTTCAATGGCCTTCCATCGCTCCAACAGATTAATGCTTTATAAAAATGCAATACCTAGATGTGTAGTTCTAATAAGCTATTACAAATACCCTCAAAAGAGAAGACCATCCAGACCCCTGCTATACCATGATCTAAAACTATTATGGTTGTGAGATCACATGATCACTTTGAAAACTCATATCAAAATACCTCCTTACTACTATACTGACCATGATCATTTGGTTACATGGTGTGGTAAGCTTTGAGTTTTCTCCAAAGGGTGAATCTTTAAGACATTAAGACATCATGTGCTTTTAATCACATAGAGATACCATACAATTATGTGCTTTTATTTATCTTATTTGTGGATATATCATTTTTGTAGGAATTGACTGGTTCGAGCGTTGATACTGCAGTTGTAGAGGTGAGTTAAAAAGTAGACACATTATACCTTGGACAGCTCATATTGAATGTTGTCAAGGGAGTGACGTATTAAAAAGTCAACTGGATTTACCGTCTAGGTGCGATAGGACTCATGCTAGTTCTGCAATGGCTCTTGCTGGAATTTTATTCTTCAAAAGGACTTGCATGAGAGCAGCATTGATGTTACAACTTTGGCTTACGTGACAAAGCTTCTAAAGTCCAAATCTGAGAGCATTCCAGTATCAGCAACAATCAATTCATACATCAAAATATAACGATACACTCTTTGTCCAAAATTAATAAACATAATATAGGAAACTTGTAGCATATAAAAGAAAGAAGATGAGCACGTTAAATAAACAAATAAATCCCTGCTTGTACCAAACAAATGATGTCTCTTTTTCATGGGGGCGTTCTAATATACCTTTCTAATATCAATTTCTAGTGTTTTGGTAGTAGGTAAACTACTACTTCTGCATGTGATTATCTTGTTACCATAAAAGTGAAATACTACTTCTTGAATTTTGATATCATTTTGGCTAAGCTTTCAATTTTTTTTCCCATTTGACCCATTGGAGATTAGATGCAGCCCAAACCAACATATTTCACGGGTATCCCAGAAGAATATTTTACATACTTTTGGATTGTTTATAGTCATCAAGTTTCATTGAATTCATTATATAAATTTGCTACTTTAATCAATGGTAGATGGTAATAAAAAGTATCAATAGCTCTCACAATCACTGCAATGGTTTTAATGCAATAGTAGATGTAGAAAAAATCATTATTCCAAGTTTAGTTCAACATACCATACCGGATTGGAAATTAAATATTAAACTTTATCATAAGAACTACAAGAATTTCAGCATGATTATTAGGACTGGATTTTGCCCGCATGAAACCTAGAACACCAGTTTGTAATTTGTGTTTTGGGTAGAATGAAACCACCCAACAGAAATATAACTATTAGTACAGCATATCCTCCAGTGTTTGCCATGTTATTTGTCTTACAAACTCCTGCAATCAACCTAAACAATCCACCAAAACTAAAAATTGATATATAGATCGAGAGTGATTGCAAATTAATTGCTTGTGGTTTCCAGCGGCTATAAGTAATTAACAAAAGAATAAGAAAAGGTTATTAGTTACTGACAAAAATTTAAGCTTAAAATTCCCTGAAACTTACCTTCTAAATACGTGAGAGCCACAGCGAAGAGGATATTGATAAGAATTGCAAAACCAAGAAGAACAGCTCCACCATCCAACATGAGCTTTCTGACGTTGGCACATCCAGGTTCTTTAGCACAACTGAGAAAAAGATGGAATTAGGGTTTTAAGAAAAAGTATATTACGAATGAAGTGAGATTTTTTACTCGAGATAGGGTTATAAGTTGTAGAGATTGTCAAACTTATCTCAATAAATTGGTAATAATTTGTTGTATAAGTTTATAGATTTGGATTTGCAAGATATAATCAAAAATGTGTTGGTCTAGTGGTTATCACGCTTGTTAATATTACCAACACCCTAGGTTCGATCTCGTGCAAGTGGCAAAATTTTAAAAAATTCAATTTTTAGTAAAATAATTATTCAATTTATAATTAATAAATACTTGCTTACGCGACAAAATGCACGATACTAAATACGACTTTAAGATTATGGGACGCCAAGTTTAAGATTTTATGCAGACGCCCTCTTATATATAATGATAGATATATATATATATATATTGGTTTTATGAGATCCTAGCCATTCAATTATGTTAAATTTGAATCATTTAATAAAGCATTTAAATTAGTGTTAAGGGTAAATTAGTAATTAGATGAAGCAAAATTTAGTTGAATTATCCTACAATTTTGGGCTCCATTTATTGAAATTAAAACTACTACTCGACCACCACTAATGGTTTTTACACGTTAACTATTTTTATCTTTTCAATCAATCAATATTTTTTAATATATATTTTATATTAACAATAACATAGCTTTGTAGTAGCATGCAAAATTACAATGAATCAAAAAAGGATTCAGCGAATATTAGTTCGGAGAAAATCGAACTATATACATTTTTATTGAATCATATCCAAAGACGGAGCTTGAAAACTTTTATTAGGAGGGCCAAATTGTAACTCATTAATTTTAGAGAGGCCAAATTGATAAATAATATTTTTACACAAGCACAATTCATAAATTACACTAAGAACAAGAAAACTTGTGGTGGCCCACCCCGCCCCTATATAAGCTCAGTCATGATCATATCTATCTAATATAATAAACAAGAGTTTGACCACCCTTTAAAGACATAACGCAATTAATATTCGACGCACAAGACCATGACGGTCAATAAAAAGAATGTACAACACCTACTTAACACAAACCTTTTAATACACGGTTAAACCTACCATTGTCTCTGCATTTAATACATGTATTTTTTTTTGAACTAATTAATACATGTAAATCAATTAGTCAATTTCAATTTAGTCAATTGTCGGTTATAGCAAACACTTTTAATACATTTAAACCTATTGAATCATTTATTCAATTGTCGGTTACAACAAAGACTTTAAAGCATTTAAACCTATTGAATGAATTTAGTCAATTTCAAAACTAATTTCGAAAATAAACCCTAAACTTATTCTTATTTATGTTATTGATTGATTGATGATTCATATGATTGAAACCTATAGAATCAATTTAGTCAATTACAAAACTAATTCCAAAAATAATAATCATAGTAGGGGATTGTTGTCATCTTCTATCTAATATGGCAATGATTGTGTAATTCCAGAATTAGTGCAGAAAGTTCATATGGTTGTCCGAAAAATTATAAGTTTTTTTTTTTTAATTGTTATTGTTATATTGTTTGATAACTGAAGAAGCTATTATATTAATTGTTGAAGCGTTTGATCCTCAATATTGTTATAAATTTAGCTAAAAGGTCATATGGTTGTCTGTAAATAATTCAATAGGTTTGACCAAACTTTAGTGTGTTTCGTATGGTTGTTTCTTACTTCCAAAAATAATTTATATGGTTTGAAGATAGGAATCAGTTTCCTCAATTACAATAGGAGAATCGATAATTGTTTTAACTATTTTTGGGAAATGATTGTGTAATTAAATAAAACTTATCAATCACGCATCATAATTGTATGAATCATAATATTAAATACCGACAAATTGTCACTGAACTATTTTTAAGAACTTTTGTACTATATAATGAAGATAGCCATCTCACTGTCAAATACTGAAACGAGGTTTGAAGGTTGTCGTTTATGATGCCGATGGTAATCTATCAAACACCACTACAAATGTTGTCTACAAAGAAGTGCTCCAAGGTCTTTGATCAAGATTCAAGAGGTATCTACAATATACATATGGTATCATTTACGTAATTTCTTAAGTTCATCCTTTGATTATAAATCACAAAATCCTTTTACTTACACTTTTAATATATTTTGTAACTTATTAGGTTCACACGGAATGGACGCTGCCTTATCACTTCATTCACGCTCACTACATACATTTGCTTGTGAAGCACATCAATTTTATAGGCAACGATTCATGGACGTTTATTATATCGGAACATGTTTACGTTTGATGGTTTTTATTACTTTATCCGCACACTAAACATCAATTTTATACGCGACGATTCATGGGCGCTTATTATATTCGAACATGTTTACTTTTGTTGTTGTTTATTACTTTATCCGCACACTTAACATCTTAATGCATAATTTCTTTTAAAACCCCGTGAATCCACGGGTCTATAAGCTAGTATATATATAAATGAATCTTTAAATTGAATCATTGAATATTGAATCACCTTTTTTTATTGAATCATATATAATGTGAATTTTTAAATTGAATCTTGAATATTTAATCACTAGCAAAGTGTGATAGTGAATCATTAAATCATTGGTTAGTGAATGAATCATATATAACTAGACGAGTACCCGCTCCTAGCGGCAGCGGTGTATAGTCTTCGACAAATTCTGGTTACATCAATTATTTTGTGTGTTCTTTTATCCTTGTTTCGAGGCTTAGAGATAACGGTTTTGTGTAGCAAATTTTAGATAGATCAATATTTTTGCGTGTTCTTTTCATTGTAAGGCTCAAATAACAATTGTGGTAAAGTAAAGCTCGCGCCTAGTAGCGACGACATATACACTCTATTACACGCGATGTAACTGGTGGTAATTTGTATTCGGTGAACAAATTTTGTGAGACGCTTTTATTTTGTGAGCGAACAATTTTGTTGATGTGGTTTTATTGTGGCGTTTTCTTGCAATAACGTGAGACCTTTATTGTGCACATGTACTAATTTGTGCCAGATCAAGTGATTCCAAGGCCAATCTACTCATATGAGGATGCTCTTCATTTGTGAATTTTGATAGTAATATGAAAAATAAGACTAATCTTCATTTTCTTTCTAATGACGTGAGGTTAAAAGTAATTTTTGTTATTGCGTTAATATACAAATCAGTGAAAGATGAAACTATGAAAGGCAATGGAAACAAAATAACTGAATATAATGTGTCGTGATATCTTTTGGATTAGTATATGATGGTTTAGTAGTAGGTATTAAAGTAAATTGCAAAAATCATCCTTGTGGTTTGGCTAAATTGCATGTTTCGTCCTTGTGGTTCATTAAGTGCAAAAATCGTCCGTATTTTGCACTGTTACGTCCCCTTTTGGTTCTCCATTTTAACCGGCGTTAAGTGAGTGTAGGACCTTACTTTTATCAACCTTATCACAAACCCAACACGTATATCACGTTAACACAAACACAAACTATGCGTGAAGATGAAAGAAATAAAGATGAGAAAGATGGTGACTTGATGTTATATGGATCGTGTATGTGAAGATAAAGATGAAAACAATAAGTTGTATATTCCAAAGAAAACACACACACACACACTCAGCACACCCTCAAATGAGACTTTGAGGGTTTATATAGTCCAAGGGACTTGATGCCCTAAAAGGCTTTCCATGGGCTCGTTTGGGCTTGGGTTGGATTACATCATACATAAGGCTAGCTTAACTTAACTTATAACCAATTAGCTTAGCCCAAGTCCACCAAATTCGTTGACTATTCTATCACGATATCTAACACACGTTACAAAGTTCCTAATCGTGAATGACCATCACTTCTAATAAAACAATTAGGCAATAATCTCCCCAAGGGTGGTCATTCAAATGATGCTCCACTTGATTAGGTCTTTACTTTTCTCGAGCTTGAACTTTGTGTGTAGATATAGAATAGTCTTAATTCTTTGTTCCTTCATGCTTTGTGATCGATAATGTGGTTGTCTGCCGTTGTCAACTTCGTTGGTTAGGTGTCTCCACGCCTTTCTCCACCATGCTCACACTTCTATTTGTCTTTGGTTACCAATGATGTGGTTCTCTAGTCTTTAAACTTTGTAGATTCTTTGACATTGACGAAGAATCATCTTTAACTTTGAGTAGCCTTTGATTTTGATGAGAACTTTCATGTGTTGTTGGTATGAGCATGTGGAGAGTTTGCACGATCAATCCGCCCGAGCTTCCATAAGAAGAAAACATAAAACAAAGTTAGTAATAAGCGGATTCCAAGACTTACAAGTTTGAATTTCGAGGTGTTAACAAAGATAGTGTGAAAACACGCCTCTAATTCTTACAAGGGCCGCTCGAACCTGAGTCCCACAAGTGAGATAACGCGATGTACCGAAATACACCCATAGATTCGGATGAGTCGGTGAGGTACAATCAAGCATCACCCCACGATCGAGACCGCTTGAGACACACTAAGCGTAATCCACGGGAGTTACCGGTGACTGCCGTGGTCGCTGATGTTGACCCGGCAGGAGTTTCCATTCAATCACCAAGATCATGATGTGAAACTTCTCATAAATGTTCGGCAGATTGCTAAGATCTGCGTGGGACTCTAGAATATATCACTTGTGTCCTTATTGATGAACAACAAGCGATGTCATGTCATGTGTTCCTATGAGATCTTTGATGAATCTCGTGGCTCTAGACTCAATTAGCGATTTTGGTTTTCCGAGCGGAGACTGTGGAGAGGTCTCCTTCTTCAATACCAACCATCTCAAGAGAAAGTCAATAGATTATGTAGGGTTCCCAGTGAGAATGAAACAAACTTTTAAGAGGAATTGAGTGGCTAGAAGGTTAGGTGCGGTCGTCATCGGGTCCATGACGCCTTTGTCTTCATGATAAGGTTTTAAAGGTACCATTTGAGGGTCGTTTAAGCCCTTATTTGATCACTTTGTATCCGTTATTACTTAATATCGCTCCTTTTCACTTTTTAGGTCTCTTGAAGGCAAAATGCTAGAATGGCACTTATTTGGACGAAAAGCGCGAATATCTGAAGAAAATGGCCAAAGTCGAATCGAGACACTCAAAGCCGCTGAAAGCAGAAGCGCACGGCGCCATCGCTTAACGCGACGCCGTCGGAGGAATTTGTGACGACTCGTAAGAGAAAATGGCTTGTTTTGAAGGACGCCGTCGGGCTTTAAAGGAGTAGACCGTCGCAACTCGACGGCCTAGATGCGACCCGCACGACGCCGAAGTTGAAGAGACGGCGTCACGGACATAAGGTGACGCCGTCGCAAGGTTAATATGGCCAAGACGAAACCCTAATGACGGCTACACGACGGCGCCACAAAACATAAGGTGACGCCGTCGCATATGTAATATTATATATAGAATCCGAATTTTTCGCTTTTAGGAGAGTCTTTTGGAGTGAAAACCTAAAACCGAACCAAGGGTGTCTTGTACAAGATTTTAGGGTTCCAAACCCTATCTTACATCAAGATAAGTATTTACTTCATCAATTCAATTATGTCTTTGATTATTTGTGTGTATGCTTGCATGTTCTCCATGTCCCGCTAATTTATTTGTGTGTTTGCTTAGGAGTATGAAACTTAATTATTGAATATTGATTGGTTGTTTCTTATCTTAGTTGATTAATGATCTAGTAATGCGATAGGTCATTCGTTGTGTACTTAATGCTTGATTCATCTTTGTGAACCTTAGAATATAATTACCGAGTAGTTGTAAGCTAAACCATCCAAAGAGTGCCTTAGAGTAAGAGTTTATTATCCCTAGTGGGTTTTGTAGACGAGACCCTTTGGTAAGTTCAAAGAGTTAGGGAGAAACGCATACCCTACAACTTTAGACACACAACGCAACTAAGAATAAGGACGTGACAACTTAACCATCAATAGGAGATAATTAAGGAGTAGTAAAACCTAAGTAAACACATCTTTAAACTATCATACGAGCACACATTAATTAGACATAGACTACCACCACCTTAGTTTAGATAATTAGATAATAGTAGAGTAATCGGTAGAAATACCAACCCCCAAATCCAATACCCGAGATTCGCACTTTCAATTTCCTAAAAACATAAAAAGATAAAAATAATCTTCCTCAACCTTAACCTTAGCGTAGTAACTTCTCACTAGCATTCCTATTCCCAGAGAACGATATCAATACCCGTGGCTTACCCTAATACTACACTACAACGATTAGGTTCATCGCCTAGGGTGTTGAAAACTTGCTCGATTTAAAAGGAAGTTCCTTTGACCCCGAACGCGCTGCGTAAGCGTATCAAGTTTTTGGCGCCGATGTCGGGAATAGAATAGCTAGTTAGTAGTCTACCTCGCTTAGGTTCTTTGCTTGATTCCTATCAAGTAAATTTTTCTCATTTTTAGCTTCCTCTTAGTCTATCCCCTTCTTCGTGACCTTTGTTCGTAACACCCATCACTTTTCATCATGAGAGGTGATAACCAACAACCAAACAATGCTTCACCACCAAAAAATACCCACTGCTGACCGCCTCCGCTAACCAACTTCGAGCCCAGATCATGAGTGAAATTGGAGAGCTTAGGAAATTAAATATGATAATTGAGAATACACTCGAGGAAGCCCTTACGGAATCGATCACCCTCTAGATAGTGATTCGGATGATGATTTAGAAAAAGGAGATTATAAGGTGTTAGAAATTATGGAGGTAGTAAGGAGGAGGAAGAACTTAGGGAGTACTTTGATTCATACCCTAAAGGAAAGAAACCGCTTATCACCATAACGTGGTTAATTTTCCAAGACCACCTTCGAGCCTCGCATAAGGAGGGAAATCCCAAAAACATCAAAATACCGTGTATGATTGGATACTTATATAGGGATCACACCTACATTGACTATAAGGCACCCATGAATATAATGTCTAGGCTCTATTACAATTGGATCATGAGCAGAAAGCTAGAGCCTATGAGGGACCCCTTTCGCCCTAGGAAAGCAAGTAACTATGTGGGGAGGGTTAAGGGATTGCACGTGTTCATAGGTAACTTCACATATAGGTGTGATTTCATGATTTTGGAAAATGTTAAGGGAATCATTGATGGGTTTTTAGGAGACGTGATACTTGGGAAACCATTTATAAAAGAGTCTAAGATGGTTTATGATAAAGAGAAAGGGATAATCGAGTTCTCAAATGAAGCCGAGAGTGTTAAATATATAATGCCCCATAAAAATAAGAATTATGAGGGCATGGATAATTTAGATGTAGATAACATTCCGGCATTCGAAGTAGACTGGAAAAACAAAGTTTACTACACTGCTTGTCTTGAACTGGGGCGTGAATATATTCGTGATGAGAGAAGAGTTAAAGAGATCGAATGGGCCTCTAAGATTAGGAAAACGTAGGAGCACGACTACGAGTTTAGCTACAAGACTCTTAAATAAAGAAAAGTGCTTCGTGGGAGGCAACCCATGCTTAATTGTTTGCTTGTTAGTGTCATATATCTTTTATTAATTGTTTATCCTCATGTTTAAATTTGTAAAAATGCTTTATTTTGTTTTTAACTTCGTCTTAATTGCATATAAAGGTATTTTACATAAGGGATAAGTGTAGGGAGGATTACACACGTTTTCAAAAGAAACGTAAATATGAGAATAACAATTAACCAAAAGATATATATGTTTGTTTGTTCGAGTCAAATGCTTGTATCGAGTCATAATGGATGTTTTCGAAATTTTTCTAGATTCTAAAGATGTAAATTTTCCGAATTTTTTTCGTAAAATCGCAGAACAATTTTTGTCAGATAACCTGACGCGTCAGATTGCAACCGACGCATCGGGAAGGAGTAAAACATCGATCACTTTTTCTCGCTTTTCGAGCTACTTATAAATTTTGGAATTTTCCGTGTCTTAATTTTCTTAGAAATTCAGTAAACATCCATTCCACAAGCATTATATCCTAGTTTAAATCGAGTCTTATATATATTATTACACCGATTTTACGAAGGTTTCGTTTGTTTTGTTCAAGTGTGCAGGTTTAGTTTGTCGAAGAAGTTACACAAGATTGGAAGGAGCTTTTCACACAATAATTCTTCTTGGAAAGGATTTAACCACCACTTTACACGGATTCTACCGAGCTAATCGTGGGAGTATTAGTTTCTTTCGCTTTTGATTACCTTCTTTATCATAACTTTGATATTTCGGGAACATTGGGGACAATGTTCGGTTTAAATGTAGGGAGGAAAATAAAACGGAACTTTGAAACTATGCTTATCCTTGATTATTTTCTTTGTCCAATTGTGATTGTGTAATAAAGCATGAGAAAATGTCGGTTAGGGTAATTTTGGCACCAAATTTAAAATTTTCATGACATATAGGAGTGGGCCATTAGTCTTAACAAAAGCGCCTCACGGATAGGAAGTTATATGACTAGCAAAAAACCCTTTATCACCCAAATTCTACCCAAAATGTGAGGATCGCCCTTAGATTAGTAGGAATTAAAAGCATTCATCTTCAATGCTTAGAGTGTGAACCGGTAGTATATTAGATTCTAGAACTTGTTTTGTGATGCATTCCGAGATCGCAAGTGAGACTACACTTGTGTAGTTAGGAATAACTAAATGATAAGAGGCATTAGGATAACCCTTGTTTGATACCCGTAATATAATTACTTCTTCCACATCGGTTGAGTAATTCCCCCACACCCTTTGCGTTGTACTCATCTTTAGTACACGATACCCCTAGTTAACCCCTCAGAGCCTATCCTTTTCGCGGTTCTCGTGATGTTTCGGTTTTTCCGGAATATCAATGAAGAGCATTGTTTACACCCCACCCCAAATATACACCCAAATCGCCTTAGCCTACCCCTTATGCACTCACTTTTAGTGCAAATATTTGTTATCACCCTAAACCCTTAGTTCAATTATCTGGTTGCTTGCATGAGTTGCTAAGTCGAGTCATATCCTTTGTATACGCTTTGGGACGATTGGGATTCATGGAAAAATTAAAGTTTATGAAATGACGGAAGGGAACGTTAAATTCAAATTTCCTTTGTTTGCGTAATAATGTACCCCAAGTGTTTTGATCTTTTCAATTCGGGTCAAATTAGTGTTAGAGTAATAAAACTCAAGTGTAGGGATGTGCCTATAAATCCCTATCATTTTGATGTTACCGTAGGGATGGTAGAGTAAAAGTGTATGAAAAAAAAAAAAAAAAAAAAACACATGCTACCATCCTACATCTATCCTTTAAATTTTGTTTGTTTATTTCGTTACCTAGAGTTTTAGAGTGTCGAGTCTTGGCTTAGCAACGCCATTCTTCAGATGCATTTAACATAGAGATTTTTGACTTGCCACCACTAAATAGCCTATCCCACCAAACCCTTGTTTCCTACCATAAGCCTAACATTACAACCCTTTAAAAGACCTCTTTGATAGTCTTTCCTAGGTGCTTACGCCAAAGCGATGGAGGTTTGCTCTATTCTCAAGCCTATGGTAATCTATGTACTAGGACCGTTAATGAGTGTTTATCTTCCATTTCTTATTTGTTATATTTCATATATACACCCGAGAGAGATGTGAGTATCCAAACACCCCATGTAAGGTGCTAGTATGTATTTCGTGCTTGTTATGACTTTATGGGCTTATATGTGTTGTGGACCGTTTTAAATCAATGCTTCATGACCCTAACTTATAAATTAATTGGCTAAAAGCACATTTGCTTGAGGACAAGCAAATAACAAGTGTAGGGATATTTGATAAGGTTTTAAAAGGTACCATTTTGAGGGTCGTTTAAGCCCTTATTTGATCACTTTGTATCCGTTATTACTTAATATCGTTCCTTTTCACTTTTAGGTCTCTTGAAGGTAAAATGCTGGAATGGCACTTATTTGGACGAAAAGGCGCGAATATACGAAGAAAATGGCCAAAGTCGAATCGAGACACTCAAAGCTGCCGAAAATGGAAGGCACGACGCCATCGCTTAAGCCGCGACGCCGTCGGAGGAATTTGTGACGACTCGTAAGAGAAAATGGCTTGTTTTGAAGGACGGGTCAGCTTTAAAGGAGTAGACCGTCGCAACTCGTGACGGCCTAGATGCGACCCAGACGACGCCGAAGTCAAGAGGACGGCGTCACAGACATAAGGTGACGCCGCCGCAAGGTTAACGTGGCCTAGACGAAACCCTAATGACGGCTACACGACGGCGCCACAAAACATAAGGTGACGCCGTCGCATATGTAATATTATATATAGAATCCGAATTTTTCGCTTTTAGAGAGTCTTTTGGAGTGAAAACCTAAAACCGAACCAAGGGTGTCTTGTACAAGATTTTAGGGTTCCAAACCCTATCTTACATCAAGATAAGTATTTACTTCATCAATTCAATTATGTCTTTGATTATTTGTGTGTATGCTTGCATGTTCTCCATGTCCGCTAATTTATTTGTGTGTTTGCTAGGGAGTATGAAACTTAATTATTGAATATTGATTGGTTGTTTCTTATCTTAGTTGATTAATGATCTAGTAATGCGATAGGTCATTCGTTGTGTACTTAATGCTTGATTCATCTTTGTGAACCTTAGAATATAATTACCGAGTAGTTGTAAGCTAAACCATCCAAAGAGTGCCTTAGAGTAAGAGTTTATTATCCATAGTGGGTTTTGTAGACGAGACCCTTTGGTAAGTTCAAAGAGTTGGGAGAAACGCATACCCTACAACTTTAGACACACAACGCAACTAAGAATAAGGACGTGACAACTCAACCATCAATAGGAGATAATTAAGTAGTAGTAAAACCTAAGTAAACACATCTTTAAACTATCATACGAGCACACATTAATTAGACATAGACTACCACCACCTTAGTTTAGATAATTAGATAATAGTAGAGTAATCGGTAGAAATACCAACCCCTAAATCCAATACCCGAGATTCGTACCTTTCAATTTCCTAAAAACATAAAAAGATAAAAATAATCTTCCTCAACCTTAACCTTAGTGTAGTAACTTCTCACTAGCATTCCTATTCCCCAGAGAACGATATCAATACCCGTGGCTTACCTTAATACTACACTACAAAGATTAGGTTCACCGCCTAGGTATTGAAAAACTTGCTCGACTAAAAGGAAGTTCCTTTGACCCCGAACGCTAGCGCTGTAAGCGTATCACTTCAATACGGTGTCATCTTAGTGACAACCAAGAGTGAGATGAGTTGAACCCGGTTTCGCCTAAGGTTGAATATGGAGGGCTATTTCTTTTCACCATTTCTTTTACTTTTCTTTTAATTCTTCAACCCTTCTTTCTTTCTCACTTTACTCCTTTTTCAATCATTCCTAAGGACTTCTAATACTAACAATTTGTGATGTCCTTGGGTAGATCCCTCCGACTCTGGCGGATCATAGGACGGATTTCTATCAATAGTCACCTTATAACTCCATGACCGTCCTATTGTTGCCATAAAACTATTTTTCTTGAAAATCTCTCGAGTGTTTATGATAGAAAACATGTTGAAACACTCCGTGAGTTTTATATTTTCGTAACACACCCCTTCACATGTGCTTATAAGTTTTGATGTAACGCACATAGAGGGTAGAGTTTGCACTTTTGAATTGATCGACTTTAAATGTGCTAGACCGATTCGAGACACGCTTACATCACTAGAGAACTAGCTTGAAATTATTACCCGTCCTGGTCAAGTTCATAGAAAGTTTCTCGAGATGGTACATTTCTTGACTTTGATTCCGTCAATTCATTGGTTCCGTCGAGTCGAGCTCATTTTGAGATTTAAACACCGATTTTGATCACATTTTAATCACGCTCCTCCCCTCAAAATAGCATATTCGTGATATTTTTATATCAACGGATTAAACAACATTTTAGAATCTTTGGGAGACAAACGGATATGATTTAAGCATGAATTTGGAACATTTTTGTTTTATACTCCCTTTAATAAAGCATAATCAATTAAAGGGTTTTAGAGGAGTTATCTTGAGCATAAAATATTTGAAAGATTTTGAAAATCTTTTTGAGCAGTCTTGAAAAGGTGCTCAAGATGATGATGATTTCTCACCATTTTAAATGTAGCGCATCAAGCGCATACTAGTGATTTTCATTAAAAGCACGAGTTTTGATTTGAAAAATAATCAAAAGTCATCATTTCGGTCCAAGTTTCAGATCGATGTATACGAAAGCCATATTATGAAGAAATTTTGAGAAACGACATGTTTTGAAAAACATTAAAGAACTCTCGCTCAAGCATCTGTACATACCCGTATCATTATTGAATGACATTTCTAGAAACGCATGAATATCGATTATACGAGACATGTCGTGAGAAGAATATTTTGGATTTTTGATTTTATATTGTTTTTGTATTTTTGAAAGTTTTATATTTTTATATTTTGCTTTTGTTGGTTTTTCAAATTTTGTATTTTGTTTTTCAAAATATTTACAGTAAGCTTTTTGGAAAATCATTTTCAAGAAGATTCGAGAAGACGTTCTAACTCCTCGTGGTTAGGTCAGATTCCAATTCGTCGAACTAAATAGTCAAACCTTTCTTTTGGAAGGGCTTTCGTTAATAGATCCGCGAGTTGGTAATCGGTCTTCACGAAGAATAATTCAACAAGACTTCTTCTACATGTTCTTTTATGAAGTGATAGCGACTGATATGCTTGGTCTTTGAGTGATGAACAGATTGCATGATATGGCTATGGCACTTTTCGAGTCACAATACATAGGTATTTTATCCAAAGTAAAGCCATAATCTGTGAGTTGTGTTCTCATCCATAGAACTTGAGCACAACACGTAGATAGAGACACATACTCGGCTTTTCACGGTTGACGGTAAAGGCAATCTTGTTTCTTTCAAGACCACCGACTAACTTTTCACCCAAAATTGTGCTCCTCCGGATGTACTTTTGTCAGAATTTGATCACTGCGTGGTCCGTGATCCCAAAAGGCAATTAGATCAAATCCAGATTCCTTCGGATACCAAAGTCCCATGTGAATGGATGTCTTCAGCACCGAAGATCCGCTTAACCTCTTTGAGGTGCGGTTTGGTAGGCTTTGCTCGAAACCGTGCTAATAAGCAAACAAAGAAATGAATATCCGGTCGACTAGCAGTGAGGTACATGAGAGAACCAATCATGCTTCGATATTTCTTGGATCAATAGGTTTCCCAAACAAATCGGCTCCAATTTTTGGTGAAGTTACCATTGGTGTTCAATCAATCACAATTATCCATACCATGATTTTTCAAAATCTCGGTTGTGTATTTAGCTTGATTTATAAAAATTCCACGAGGATTGATGTATTTGTAAACCAAGAAAGAATTTTAGTTCCCCATCACGGACATTTCAAATTTGCTTTTCATGAGATTTTCAAATGTTTTGAAAGATTCGGATTAGTGGACCCAAAGATGATGTCGCCCACGTAAATCGAACAATCAAAATGTCGTTTTGCATTTTTGTGTAAACAAGGTAGGATCAACTGTGCCTTTGGTGAAATTGTTTTGGATAAGGAAAGAGGAAAGTTCGTCATACCACGCCCCGAGCTTGTTTTAAACCATAGATTGCCTTTTGAGTTTGTAGACGTAGTCCGGATGTTCCAGTCGATGAAGCCTTCGCTAACTCACGACACTTCTTCTTTCGTAGTTCCATTCAAGAACGCGGTCTTAATGTCCATCCGATAAACCGTGATGTTTTGTGAGTCGCATAGGCTAAGAATATCCGACCGCTTCAAGTCTAGCTACAAGCGCGAATGACTCCTCAAAGTCTATCCTTCCTCTTGTTTGTATCCTTTGGCCACAAGACGAGCTTTGTTGCGAATGACGTCATTTCTTCATCCCGCTTGTTCTTCCATAACCATTTAAGATCAATGACGCGAACGCCAACGGGTCTTGGAACCATTTCCCAAGATTCATGTAGACGGTATTGGAGAAGTTCCTCCCGCATTGCTTCTATCCATGCGGATCCGCCATTGCTCGCGAATGTTCTTTGGTTCTATATTGCTAATTGAGCAAAGGTAAATGCATAGGTCGCAATCGGTGGCAAGTCGACGCCTCGTCCGAATGGCCTTGAAGGTTCACCAATAACTTGTTCAATTGGGTAGTCTTTTGTCCACTTCGTAGTGAAGGATACCGCTGGTTATACGATGCGAGTTAGATGGTTCTCGTAAGCTTGAAGAAGATTCGATGATTCCGTAGCAAACGGGTTTTCAAATAAGTCGTCATCTAACGTTGCATCGCTCGGTTTTGGTTTTGCTCATCAACTGTTGGTAGAACGGTGCAATAACTATAGTAGATGTAGATGATGTAGATGGAGTTGGTGCATTGGTTTCGACCGCTGTAGATGCATCTTCATTGGTGGTGGTGGTGGATGATTTTGAGGTGCGGCGGAATGATAGTTTGATGCATTTGTCAAGTTCCACCATAGTATTCATCGAACATTAACTCAAGAAATTCTCCCATTCTTGTTCTTTAGGATTGTCAAATGAAGTTGATTGAGCTCTTTGAGGTACGAGTCCCGAATCGATGTGTCCAAGTCTGCTGGTTTAGTGCGGGTTCTAGAGCAAGTCTCTTAGAAGCCATATGTGAAAGTTCATCAAATTTCACATTCATCGTCCCCATGATCCTCCTAGTTCTTCCGTTATACACCCACAATGCCTCGAGTTATCTCGAATATCCAATGAAGATTCCAATATCACCTTTGCTTTCGCTTTTCCAAGATCTTCTCATCATTCGTAGGATAGCACAAAGCGCCAAACACGTGAAAGTAAGAGATATCGTGTTTTCTATTGTTAACTATTTCGTATGGGGTTTTATTGAATCTTGGATGGATTAGGATCGGTTCGAGTGAAACAAGCGGCAACAGATGTACCCATAGAAATAACGGTGCACTAGAATAAATTAGCATTGTGCGAGCAGCTTCCCACAAGAGTTCTATTTCTTCTTTCAACTACCCCATTCTCATTGTGGAGTTCTAACAACCGATGTCCGATGTGTAATTCCAACATCTTCAAAATAAGTTCTTAACTCCCGATTAGTGAATTACGTGCCGTTGTCCGCATTCTTACAACTCTTATCGAGCTTGAAGAAGTACTTGAACACGCTTCGTGAAGGTGATGATGATGCTCGGTGCTTCGTCTTTTGATCTCAAAACCTAACCCATGTATATCTTGAATAATCATCGACGATAACAAGAATATACTTTTCCCATTAATGCTTTCAACCTCATTGGGCCACATAAGTCCATGTGCAACATATGCAACTTTGCTTCCGAACTAGGTACGGATTGGGTTTATATGATGCTCTTTTGCTTTTCCTTGTTCGCATGATGGACATAAGTGATCCTTGGTGTATTTGAACTTTGAAGTCCATTGACGATGTTGTCTTTGGCAAGATTGTTGATGGTGTCAAAATTGAGATGGGATAACTGCCTGCGTGCCACGGCCAGATGTGTTCCGGATGCTCGTGTCATTAGACATATTGGTGATGAAGAGGCCATTTTGTTGATGTCGATAGCATACAAGTTTGTATCACGATTCCCGTTAAGAGATCGATGCCATCCAAGTTTCTAACGAAGCAAGCATTTTTCCTAAAAGCAACCTCTAAATCTGCATCACTGAATTGCCCGATCGAAACAAATTGTGTCCCAACCCTTCGACATAGTAAACCCGAGTGATCAAATAATTTCCAAAAGGTAGATCTCCATAACCCATGATAGTCGCTACATGATCATTTCCAAACGTCACGGTGCCCATGAATTTCCGCATTTAAATTGATCGCAGCCTTGATTCCCGGTCATGTGCTTGGAGCAACCCGAGTCGACGATCCAAAGACATATTTCGATAACCGCCAATAATGAAGAAGAATATTTTGAAACCGCTTGATTTTGGTTCCATGGGTTAGAGGTAAAACTCGATCACACTCATAGAAGTCATCTATTGGTAAGATAGGTTCATCACCATTCTACCATTCCGAGTGTGAAAGTTCTACCGTGGGTTTCCAAATGTCATCCCTAAAGTAAACATTATGCTCCCTATCGTGAGTGTAAAGCCTAAGTCTCGCAACTAGTCTTCCTATTCGCTTAGCATAAGTTCTTTGGGAACATTCTTCTTAACAGGCTTAACAATCTCATTCTTAGAAACACAATCATCATGAACATTAGTTAAAGATTTCTTGCAAGTTAAACAAGCAGATTCAACAGATTCATTAAACTTATTGTTTTCATCTTTATCTTCACATACACGATCCATATAACATCAAGTCACCATCTTTCTCATCTTTATTTCTTTCATCTTCACGCATAGTTTGTGTTTGTGTTAACGTGATATACATGTTGGGTTTGTGATAAGGTTGATAAAAGTAAGGTCCTACAATTGGTATCAGAGCCAGGTTGTAGGACCTTACTTTTATCAACCTTATCACAAACCCAACACGTATATGACGTTAACACAAACACAAACTATGCGTGAAGATGAAGGAAATAAAGATGAGAAAGATGGTGACTTGATGTTATATGGATCGTGTATGTGAAGATAATGATGAAAACAATAAGTTGTATATTCCAAAGAAAACACACACAGACACACACTCAAGCACACCCTCAAATGAGACTTTGAGGGTTTATATAGTCCAAGGGACTTGATGCCCTAAAAGGCTTTCCATGGGCTGCTTGGGCTTGTGTTGGATTACATCATACATAAGGCTAGCTTAACTTAACTTATAACCAATTAGCTTAGCCTAAGTCCACGAGCCCGTTGACTATTCTATCATGATATCTAACACACGTTACAAAGTTCCTAATCGTGAATGACCATCACTTCTAATAAAGCAATTAAGGCTAACAGTGAGTTTCGTTAGCAGTTACACGTTAGCCCTTTTGGCTAATGATCGTTACAGCGGCCACCATTTACACTAACGGCGTTTATAATTTATTTTTTTTTTTAAAATTTTTTTCGTATGCTTTTTTTCAAATATTTTTTTGAATTTTTTTTCGTCATGTGCATTTTTTCGATTTTTTTTGGAAACTTTTTTTGGGGAAACTTTTTTTTGTCACATGTATACATTTTTTATCAGAAAAAGTTTGTTTTTGGAAAAAAAAAACTTTTTTGGCACGTGTTCAAATTTTATTTAAAACAAAAAAATTTAGAAAAACAATTCTCGAATTTTTTTCTTTTGGTAATCATTTTTCACATGTGACGAAAAAAAATTAAGATTTTTTTCACATGTGACGAAAAATAACTTTCTAAATAAAATGTTTCTGAAAAAAGTGTATAAAACGAACGAAAGCGTATAAAAACGGATATACATTTTTATATGTTTTCATACGTTTTTTATACGCTTTCGTCCGTTTTTATTACGTTTTAGAAAGTTATTTTTTGTCACGTGTGAAATTTTTTTTTGAATTTTTCTTCGTCACATGTGTCAAATGATTTTCGGAAAAAAATCGATAATTGTTTTTCTAAATTTTTTGCTTCAAATCAAATTCGAACATGTGCCAAAAACGTTTTTTCCAAAACAAATTCTTCCGATAATTTTTACATGTGATGAAGAGATAAATGAAATTACAAAATAATAATAATAATAATAATAATAATAATAATAATAATAATAATAATAATAATAATAATATTGTAATCCTTTGAGTTTTTAATAAAAGTGTTGTTTATACTAATAATAATAATAATAATAAAAAAAAAAAAAAAAAAAAAAAATAATAATAATAATGGTGGGCGCATGGTAGGCCCTTGGCATTTGCGTTATGACATAATTTGGAGGTGTTTTGACCTTTGTTTGAGACGGTTTTTTTATTTGCGGTTTTAAAAAAAAAAAAAAAAAAAAAAAAAAAAAAAAAAAGTTCTACTTGTGATTTGGCTTGTTTTTCTATGGCTATCATACGGTTCCATTGCCCCTTTGCTGGTTTAAGTGGTTGTCAGGATGGTAGTGGGAACGGGCTTACCAAAACATCGTTGATCTCTCACCTTCGTGATCGTCATTTTAACGAGGATGCGTTAACCACCACCAAACTTTCCTTGGCCACTAATCTTGCTGTTTTTGAGACAGCTGAGGTTACGTTGAAACGTATGGGTCTTTGGCTATGCGGGGTTTGCTTTAAGACGCATACTCTTCGTTCTAAGTGTCGGCATGGGTCTGATTTTATGTCACCCCCTGATTGTGGCAATGGTGTAGTTAGGTTTGTGTTGTTTGATCTCGTCAAGCCGCAAGTTCCTTCTTCTATTGCCCGTGTTGAAGACCAGGTTTCGGCGGAGCACCATGGTTTTGATCTACACCTACTTGACACTTTGCTCTCTAAGGGGTTACATACTGTCAAATCTATCCCCTCAAAATGTCGTTAGGGATTCTCTCGCGTATTGAAAGGAGCTCTTGATAAGGTTATCTGCACACCCGGGGACATTTCTTGTTGGGTTAGCATGTTATTCTTGCCTCTTTGTCCGCTTAAAACCTTTTGCCCGAGGAGTAACATTGAATGTAGGTCTGCCATTAAACGCCAACGCCAAGAAGAATACATCGCTAATGCCATTCGCTCCTGGGGTACGTCTTGTGGGAGTTTGCAGCTTGTTAGAGAGGTTTTAGTTGAACCATCCCCTACATGGTCTAATATTGATGAGGAAAACCTGGACTTGGGTGTACGTAGTGTCAAGCAATGTAGGAGGAAGATTTGTGATGGTCTTTATACTGCGGCTATAAGAGTTCTTTCTTCTTCGGGAGTTGCTCCGTATAATACTACCACTCTTGATGACTTAAAAGCTAAGCACCCTTTCAAGTCTGCTCCTTCCTACCGTGATATACCTATTGACCATCATAACCTCACCGCATCACCTGTTGTGGTCCTTGATATGATTAAGAGTTTCCGTGGTACATCTTGTGGTCGAGATGGTTCAGGGCCCCAACACCTTCTGGATCGCTTTAGTGGTGTTCTTGTGGCTATTTCAGATGAGTTAATCGATTTTATCACCCATGTGGTGAATCTTTTCTTGATGGTAAATGCCCTCGGGCATTGGGTGAGTATATTGCTAGTGCTCCGCTCACACCACTGATTAAGCCCGGTGGTGGTATCCGTCCCATTGTTGTGGGGACTGTTTGGAGGCATTTAGTCTCCAAGGTTGGTGCTTCTATGATTGTCCACTCCTTAGACGGCTATTTGAATGATCTCCAGTTTGGTGTTGGGGTCCCTGGAGGGGGGGAGGCTATTCTTCATGCTGTGAATAGATTTATTGAGGACCGAGGTGGTGAGGAAGGTTTTTCGATGTTATTGGTGGATTTCAAAAACGCCTTCAACTTGGTGGACCGTGAGGTCATGTTACAAGAGGTTCGCCTGCGTTGTCCTGCCATTTCACGTTGGGTGGAATTTTGTTACTCTAGCCCTGCTAGATTAAATTATGGAGAACACACGTTATGGTCACACCAAGGAGTACAACAAGGTGATCCACTGGACCTCTTTCTTTGCTCGTGTTACATCCATTGATATGTAAGATTAGAGACTCCTTTAGTCTTTCCCTTCAAGTTTGGTATGTGGACGATGGTACTATTATTGGAGATACATTGGTCGGGGAAGGCTTTAGAGCTTATTATCTTTGGATGGACCACGGCGGCTCTGACCTCAATGTTGATAAACCAAGTTTTCGCCAGTGAAGACCCGAAACATGTCTTGGCGGTGTTTTCCACTAATATTGCTAGACCCAAAGATGGTGTCAAATTATTGGGTGGGCCACCTAGCATAGATTTTGAGTTTAGCGTGAGCTTGTTATGAAAAGGGTTACTAAAACTATTGAGCTCATGGACACTGCTGCTAAGCTTAGGACCCCAATGAGTGCGGATCCTTCGTGCTATGTGCCGGCATCTCAAAGTTATATTTTTCTATGCGCACATGTTTCCCTTGGGTCTTTGAGCGTGTTTCACGTTGCATTTGATGCGGCTTTGCCTCTCTCTGAGCGTATTGTTACGCTCGGGCCCGGATTTGGTGATTGGCAATGGAGGTGGCCACCCGCCTTTTGTATTTGGGGTCTTGGTGTATATTCGTAGGGATGCCTTGAACTACGCATTTCTTGCGTCGAGACTCCAATCTGCCAAACTACAGACTAAGCTCCTCAGACAAGCTGATATTGTAACCGCTGGACCTTCCTTCGAGGAGGCCTTGAACGCTTTTAATGTGAAAATGGAGATTGACCTTCTGAGTAACCCGGATGAGATCGCTGCCCCCAAACTTATGAA
Source organism: Chrysanthemum lavandulifolium (assembly GCA_022545495.1). NCBI lineage: Eukaryota > Viridiplantae > Streptophyta > Magnoliopsida > Asterales > Asteraceae > Chrysanthemum > Chrysanthemum lavandulifolium. Next base: position 191,935,343 of record CM040242.1, read on the forward strand.
GAAATTGGCAGATATATATTTCACACGTGTTACCCAAATGGCTGAATCCACATTTTGCCTATCCCCTCGACAAATGGCACTCTGGAGTTCGCAAAAAGAGAACTACACTTCAAACTGGCTCCGGGTGGTTCCGATATCTGGGCTGGGACAGACTATGAATGCCAGAACCTACAGGTGCATGTTATGTTATCGGCTAGGCATTCCCCTTTTCTATGTTCAGATTCCGTGCTCAGCTTGCTCCAAGGTCTTCAATGAGGACATCTACAGGGACCATGTTGTATCGTGTGATGGTACTATTGGTATTAAACATCGGCACAACATGGTGCGCGATACTTTGGTTGATATATGTTCTCGATCTGGGGTCTCGGCTCGTAAAGAGGTCGACATTGGATTAGGTGGAGAAAAGGAGCAAGTTTTACGGCCTGCAGATATCTTGCTCTATTCCTGGGATGGAGGGCAAGACGTATGTGTCGATTTGACGGGGTCGTCTCCCCTCACGCAAACCAGTATGATTGATTTTGTGCCAGGTCGTGTGGTGATTGATGCCGCAAAGCGTAAGCGCGCCAAGTACGGAACCAAATGTGCGGATATTGGATATGGGTTCATCCTTTTCTCATTCTCCTTTGGGGAACTTGAGGCGATGCGCGTGACCCTACTTAAGCGGATCCGGAAGTTCTCTATAACGCAAGATATTGGGCGCGGTCGCTACTCATATCTTGATGAGGATTAGTTTTGCTATTGCTAAAGGTGTGGGGCCAGATAATTTCGCGGCTCCCCACTAATTTCTTGTAATCCTATGGTTTTGTTTCTAATGAAAGCGATATGTTTTATAATAATAATAATAATAATAATAATAATAATAATGATGATAATAATAATAATAATAATAATAATGGTGTCCTTCTTCAGGAGACTAGGATGCGATGCCCTTCTATTGCTCCCTGGGTTGAGTTTTGATATGCCAGACCCGCTAGACTTTATTATGATGATTCTATCCTTTGGTCCTGTCAAGGGGTCCAACAAGGGGATCCGCTAGGCCCCTTGTTGTTTGCCCTTGCTTTGCACCCCCTTGTCCAAACTATTAATCGGTCTTGTGAGCTTACTCTCCGTGCTTGGTACCTTGATGATGGTACTATTGTGGGGATACTCATGGTTGCCAAGGCACTTGACATTATCATGATGATGGTGGCTGGGGCTATTTTGAATGTTGATAAGGCGAACTTTATGTCCTATGGAGGACCCGAGCGAGGCGGAAGGTGTTTTTCCTAGAAATATCTCGCCCGATCAATGGTGTCAAACTTCTTGGGGTCGCTTAGTTTGGATGAAAGTTTTGTCGATCCGCGTTGAAAAGGGTTTCTAAAACTATCTCGCTTATGGAAGCTATACTTAAACTTAATGATCCCCAATGTGAGCTCCTTCTTCTTCGTAATTGTGCCGGGTTGCGAAACTATCTTATGCTTTGAGGACATGTTCTCCCTTGTATGTACGGGAGGCTCAAATTCGGTTTGATCTGGTTACACACTTTTTTGGAGAAGATTATTATAGCATCTGGACCAGGGTTTGGGGAATGGCAATGGCGGCTCGCCACCCTCCCAATCAAGATGGGCGGGCTTGGTATCCCCCGCGAGTGACATTATCCATTATGCTTTCCTCGCCTCTCGCTTGCAAACAAGTGTCCTGCAGACCCGATTTTGGTAAAACGGGTATTAATTCTCATGGTCCTTCATTTCAACATGCCTTCGATATTTTTAATGTTGCTTGGAACATAGACACGCTCTGTCACCTCCGACGCCCCGCCCCTTATATGATGAAAACCTTGGCAAAGTGTTATTTTGGTGTCGTTGAGAAAGATCTTGTTTCAAGTATTCATTAAGTCCAAGGCAAGTGGCTATTCTCGTTGTACCCGCACTCGCATGTACAAGATTTCCTATTCACTGTACCTATTGATGGGTTAGGCCGACGATGAACCATTGCCAATTCCATTCGGTTTTGTGTTACAGGCTTACCATACCTATGTTCTCGAAGGCGATTTGTCCGAGCCGCAACACGCATCGTATGGACCAACGGGAGACCACGCATTCAATGCTCCAATGAAGAGGTGTAAAGTTCGGACATAACCCGTGCGTGATATTCTCGCCGATATATGTTCCAAGCGTAGGGATTATGGTGAAAAAGGAGGCTCCAATGGGGTTTCTTTCAGGGATGGGAAAGAGCTACGACCGCAGACTTACTATTATTCAATTGGATCCAAGGTAAGGACACATGTCCGATGTAACGGGATCTCTCCATTCATGGGTATTGATGCAACTTTGTGGGCTCCGAGGGTAGCTCTACATAATGCTGTGGAGAAGAAGAAAAAGAAGTATGTGTCCAAATGCGAGGAAAACGGTTACAAGTTCATTCCTTTTGCTTTTTCCACTTTCGGAGAGCTCGACGCGGAAGCCTTAGATACACTTTCACGCATCAAGACTGTTGTTGTCAGCCACTCGAATAATGTCAAAAGTGGAGCTTTTATTTTTCATAGACTAAGTTTTTGTATTCAGAAAGGAATGGGAGCCCAACTAGTGTCTCGGCTTCCCACCAATTTCTTGTAAAATTTCTTTTGGTTTTCTAATGAAGAGGTGTTTTATAAAAATTAAAAATAATAATAAAAATAAAATAAATAATAATAATAATAATAATAATAATAATAATAATAATAATAATAATAATAATAATAATAATAATAATAATAATAATAATAATAATAATAATAATAATAATAATAATAATAATAATAATAATAAAACTCCTTCTCTCCCATCCTGGGCGATCCATGGTGATCGGTCCAACCATCTTGGTTGTCTCTATCCCATGCTTGGTCTCCTTCTTCCCCGCTGATCCAACCACCTTGGTTGTTTCCATCCCCTCCCCTCCCCCTTTCTTCATCTCGTTTTTTTTTCGGTGTTCCTTTTTCGTTTTTGGGTTGTTTCGCTAGTCCTTGCAGTTTTTCTTTTTTTACCCACGGTTGGTGTCGTGTTCGTGGCTGGGTGGGGCTTCTCCTTTGTGCGCTCGGGTTTCTTGACCACTGCCTGCGTCCTCGTTGCTGGGTTTCTTGCGTTAGCTGGTGGGTCCTACTCTGGTAGGCTGGAAGCGACTTGGGTTACCTTGTGACACAGGTTGCATGAAAGCGTTTGTCAGCTAGCTTATTTTAGGCAACGAGTTGCTTTTAAAATCTTTAGCGAGTTGCTTTCCCATTTTGGCAAGCGAGTTGGTTCATTATAATATGAAGTTACCGCATGTATCCGGTCTTTGTTGTGGTGGGACCCACGCCATTCTTTTGTCCCAATACAAATCCCTTTTGTATCTGGTCTTTGTTATATTTTGTCCCAACTTTAGGACCCTATGAGTTGGTCATACTTGTTTTATTTTAGTTTAAGTTTGTCATTCTTACGGTTAGTGCGCTTAAAAAAAAAAAAAAAAAATCTCTCTATGGCTAATATTCGTTTTCATTGTCCCTATGGGTTTGAGTGGTTGTCAAAACGGTAGGGAATGGGCTTACCAAAACCTCGTTGATTTCTCATCTTCGGACCGCTATTTCAATGAGGACGCCGCCACCACCAAACTTTCTTTCGCCACTAACTGGTTGTTTTCGAGGTCATTGAGGTTACGTTGAAACGTATGGGTCTTTGGTGTGTGGGGTTTGTTTTAAGACGATACTCTTCGCCTAAATGCTCGGCATGGATCTCGATTTTGTGCCACCCCCATCATGCGACGTGTCGTTAGATTTGTGTTATTTGATCTCGCTAAGCCCCAAGTTCCCTCTTCCGCTCGGCTTTCTTGTGTTGAAGATTTGGTTCGAAGAGCACTCTAGTTTTGATTTACACTTACTTGACACTTTGCTCGCTAAAGGGTTGCACACTCACAAATACATCCCACCAAAGTGCCGTTTGGGATTCTCACGTGTTTTGAAAGGAGCTCTTGATAAGGTGATCCGCACACCAAGACATTTCTTGTTGGGTTAGTCATAGCCTTGCCTCTTTGTCTCCTTAAAACCTTTTGCCCGAGGAGTAACATGGAGTGAGGTCGCTACTGCCGCCACAAGAAGAATATATCGCTAATGCCATTCGGGCTTGGGGTACGTCTGGTGGTAGTTTGCGGCTTGTTAGAGAGGTTTTAATGAACCTCTCCTACTTGGTCTAATATTGAGGAGGAAAACTGGAGTTGAGTGAGCGTAATGTCAAGCAATGTAAGAGAAAGATTTGTGATGGTCATTATACCGCCGCCGTAGTTCTTCTTCTTCGTGTGTTGCTCCTTACAATGATACTACCCTCGAGGACCTAAAGGCTAAGCATCCCTTCAAGTCCGCTCCTTCACCGCTCGATATACCTATTGATCATCATAACCTCATTGCATCTCCCGCCGTGGTTCTTGACATGATTAAGAGTTTCCATGGTACATCTTGTGGTCGAGATGGTTTACGCGCCCAACACCTTTGGATTGTTTTAGTGGTGCCGCGTGGCTATATCCGATGAGTTAATCAACCCATCACCCGTGGTAAATCTTTTCTTGATGGTAAGTGTCCTAAGGCTTTGGGCGAGTATATTGCCAGTGCTCCTCTCACACCACCGATCAAACCAGTGGTGGTATCCGCCCTATCGTGGCGGGATTGTCTGAGGCGTTTAGTCTCTAAGTGGGAGCTTCTATGATTGGCCACTCTTTAGATGGATACTTGAATGACCTAAGCTCGGAGTTGGAGTTTCGGAGGAGGGAGGCCATTCTTCATGCCGTGAATCGGTTTGTTGAAGACCGGGATGATGTGGGTCTTTCGATGTTGTTGGTGGATTTCAAAACGCTTTCAATCTGGTGGACCGTGAGGTTATGCTACAAGAGGTTCGCCCACCGTCTCGCTATATCACGTTGGGTTGAATTTTGCTACTCCAAACCCAACCAGATTATATTATGGAGAACACACTTTATGGTCACACCAAGGCGTGCGCAAGGTGACCTCTTCGACCTCTCCTTTTTGGCTGGTACTACATCCTTTCGCCCGCAAGATCAAAGACTCCTTTCTCTCCCTTTCAAGCTTGGTACCTTGATGATGGTACGATCATTGGAGATACTGCTTGTTGGGAAGGCCCGATCTCATTATGACAGATGGACCTCGTTATGGTTTCAGACCTCAACGCCGATAAAACTAAGGTTTTTGGCCAGGGAAGATCCTAGAAAGCGGACTTGCGGTGTTTTCCTCCTAATATTGCCCGCCCCGCATGGTGTAAAATTGTTGGGTGGGCTGTTGGTGCTTGACCTTGAGTTTAGCAGTAAGCTCGTTTTGAAACGTGTTTCTAAAATAATTGAACTTATGGACTGATCCGCGCTGAACAGTCAAGTCTAAACAGACTTAAAACTGCTCAGACACAAATACAATTAAGATCAGAGAATACAGTGAATTCCCGGGTCGTTATGTCCCAAGGAGACTCAATGGTGTGTACAACACTTGATCAGACGGTAGAATGATCACTAATGATAGTGATCAGAAAGGATTAGGATTGAACAATTATAACTAAGGAAAAAGGAAATAAATAAAAGCGACTTAAATGCAAATTAAATAAAATTAAAAAGATAAAATCTATTAAATAAATGCTATCACTATTTTTACAATGATGTTTTAAAATTAAAACTTACGCTTAAATAAAAATAACGTAAACGTACAAAATAAAAAGTGAAAATTATACAATATAGATCCTAAAAATATGAAAATACATTTTTACAAACCTAATAATATAAGAAAATTATTAGAAAAGGAAAATTATTTTTATAACTATTTAATTAATTATTATTAATTAAAAACTATTTATTAAGTATTTAAAATGCACTAAAATAGAAGAAAATACAAAATTAACCTAGAAAAATGAAATTATAACTTAGAAAAATCTAAAATATGATAAAACTAATTTTAAAACAGAAAATATATTTTTTAGACTTTTTATGTATTTATTATTAATTTAAAACTATTTAAAACTAATTTAAATTATTAAAAATACCAAATAAAAGGAGAAAAATAGGGAAAAATACTTTTTAAGCTTTTTACATTTATCTAAACTTAAGAAAAATGAAAAATTATTTTTTTGAACTTTTCTTAATTTTTTGTATTAAATGCTATTTAAAAATACTTAAAAACTAGATAAAATGCAGAAAAATACTAAACAAGCTAGGAAAAAACTGAAAAATTCAGGAAATGCTTAAAATAAAGTTAGGAAGCTAGGAAAAATAGAAAAACAGGAGCTTGTGTGGAAGATATGGAAACTGATGACACAAGTGCTTAAAAATAAGCACTTGAGATAAGCTAATGGAGTCTAAAAGCCACCAAACTGATAAGGAAGCTTAAGTATGCTAAAGTAACTAGAATGGAACAAGAATCAACAAGCTACAGCTACTGAATATAAGCTAGCACAGATATGGCTTATTGAGCTAATATGCTCAAAACAGTGAAAGGGGGGGCTACTTTAAGCTACTGCACAAGATTCAAAATAAGCTGGAAAGGAAAAGCACAAATTGGAACCTCAAGATGACCTGGGTAAGACCATGCAAACCAAGGCTCAGACCCTGAGAAGCTAGATTAAGCTTTGTACAAGCTTATCAAAGTCTGCACAAGTCCTGTGCAGACTTGATGCTCTGCACAGGACACTTAAGTCCATTTTGACAAGCTCTTGAGAAGCTTCTAAAATTTAATAAAAATCAGAAAAATGCTAATAACAAACAAGACCAAGAGATGTTTTTAAAACAATAATTTTCATTGACATTGGTCTAAAGATGAGTGAATGAAAAATCTTTCTTTTTGACCCAAAACTGAGTTTTCAAAGTTTTTGACTTTTGAAGAAACTTAAACAGTTGACTTTTATGAAGTTTAATTCAAATTTAAGGACTGATCTAGGTGTATATTGATGAAAGGAAGTTAACAAAAGCTTTGTTATTGATTTCTAAACACAAAATGATGATTTACACTTCCTTGGTCACAACAGTTAACAGTTGAGACAAATGCAAAGGAAGTTTTGACTTTCTGTGATTGCAGACCTAAAACTAGACTCAAATGAGCATATTTATACTTAAACAAACATGAAACAATAAAGATCAACCACTGAATGGAGTTTTAAGACAGAAAGATCAATCAATCCAAACACCCCTTGTACTACTGTGTTGCAATCAAAATGAGCTAAACCCTTAAACAAACTTGTAATAAGGATCAATCTAAGCTTAAATATCATAAATAAAGCTAAATAGACTGGATTAAACTAATGGTGATAACAAATTCATAAACAAGCATAAAATGCAAAATCTGACTTAAAACTTGAAAAGTTGGAAACTTACTCCTATGAGCCCAGCTGGTATAGCAAGCTAAAACAAACCCAAGATCAATGTATCAAACTATTTCCAACCCAAAACCAAACTGCTTCACCCATATTTCCAATTCCAAACCTGTTTGACCCATTTTCTCCATACAGTTGACTTTCATTGACCAACCCACAATTTTGCTTAAAATCTAATTATAAGCTCATCAAAAGCTATAAGGAGCTTATATGAGCTTGTATGAGCTTAAGAATAAGCTACTAACACTTGTGCATAAGGATTTGAAACTGAAAATTGTAACAGTGACCAAATAAACTTAGAACTTGAATAAGACTTGAATTGAGGCTCAAAAGTACACTTCAATAATGTTTTTAACTTAATTGAAATACAAAAATACTGAAACTACAACATTTGATTAATACATAAAAAAAACGACATTGAAGAGAATTCTAAAAACTAGCTACTGTCTTCTTCTTGCTTCTTTCCCCTTTCTTTTATACCCATTCTCTTTCTCTCACATGTCTGAATGGATCCCACAAGATTTTAGAGCAAATGGTCGACTTTGTTGAGTTTGGCCAAATTGTCAAATTTAGGAAATCTTATTAAGCCGCCAGTGAGATTGAGTGTTTTGGGGAGGAGTTAATTAATGATATTTGTTTTATGTTGATGCGAGGAACATGGAAGTGATAAGGGTGAGCTTGGGACGGGAAGCCCTGTTTCAGGGAAGCAAACGTAAGAAGGACTATGGCGGCAAAAAGGTGGTTTGACTGGATTGGGTTGACCAGATATTAGTGAAGGGGGGTCAAATGGGGTTAAATGACAGGGGGTCATAAAAGGCTTAAGGTTCAAAATCATTTTGACAAGTCTTTAGGTAATAATTAAGACAAGGGCTTGTCTTGTAAATCTGAAATCTCCAAGGACCAAACCTGTAATTTTCCAAACTTGTTCCAAGGGTTGAAAATGACAACCTTCAAAAGTATAAGGACCAATTTTGCCATTTTCCAATTTTTCGGGGGCCATTTCTGCCAAATTTGAAACTTGAAGGGCCATTTTGTAATTTTCAAAACTTTTACATTTTTCACCAAAGGACTAAATTTGACAACTTATGATTTAAAAGGACCTTTGGTGACTTTTCTTTGAAATTGTGCGCTCAGGACCTGCTTTTTGACAATTTTTGAAACTGGGGACTAAACCGCAATTTTAGCAAATTTGATACGCTTTTCATCCGATTTTGATATTTTTGCATTTAAACACATAAAACACTGATTTGTGATATTTTGATCATTTTGATGCGTTTCGAGTGTTTTCGATGATTTTGCGCTTTAAATGGTATAAAATGACGAGTATTTACACACTCATCATGGACGCCATTAAGCTTAATGACCCCCAATGTGAGTTGCTATCTGCATGTGCGGCATTTCAAGCTATATTTATGCGCACATGTTCCCCGTGTCTTTGAACGTGCTCGATTTCTTTCGATGAAGCACTTCGCCTCCTCTTCGAGCGGATTGTCACCGCCGCCTGGGCCTCGGGTTCGGAAATTGGCAATGGAGACCGCCACTCTACCTTTGAATTTGGGGCTTGGTATATACCGCTAGTGATGTTCAATTATGCCTTCCTTGCTTCTAGACTCTAATCGGCCGCCCTACGATCGAACTTCTTCATAGCCGGTGTTGGTGCTTCGGATCATCCTTTGATGATGCCCCATGTTTTTAACGAGAAAATGGAGACCGACCTTTGGGTAGCTTTGTGAAATTGCCGCCCCAAACTCATGAAGAAATTGGCGACGATATTTCACACGTGTCACAAAAGAGGCCGAATCCACCTTCCGCCTATCTCGCTAGATGATGGCCTTATGGAGATCGCAATGGAAGACCATACTCGTGACCGGCTCGAGTAGTCCCGATAGTTGGGTCAGCGCGGACTATGAATGCTAAACCCTACCGTGTGTGTTATGCTATCGCTCAGGTGTTCCCTTTCTCCACTCGATGCCATGCTCGCTTGTTCCAAGGTTTTACGGTGATATCTACGGGATCACGCCGATCACGCGCAGTATTATTGGTATCAAACATCGCCATAATGTGGTGCGTGATACTCACCGATATCTGCTCCCGGTAGGGGTTTCGGTTCAGAAGAAGTTGATATCGGGCTTTGTGGAGAGGGACAAACATTTACGCCACCGACTTGTTACTTTACTCGGGAGAGAGGCCATGATGTATGTGTTGATCTTACTGGTCATCACCCTTGACGCAAACCGGTATGGCTGACTTTGTAGGTGGCGTCTGCGTGATTGAAGCCGCAGCAGGCATAAACGTGTCAAATACGAAACCAAATGTGTTGATATTGATACGGGTTCATCCCTTCTCTTTCTCTTCTTTTGGCGAACTCGGAAGGAGGCGGTGACCACAAGCGAACCGAAAGTTCTCGGTCACTCAAGATATTGGCGCGTGGTGCCAACTATATTTTTAGTAGGGTTTGTTTTATTATTGCCAAGGAGCCTGGAGCCCGCTTAGTTTCTGGCTCCCCACCAATTTCTTGTAATTTCCTTTGATTTTCTAATGAAGTGATGTTTTTTTTAAAATAATAATAATAATAATAATAATAATAATAATAATAATAATAATAATAATAATAATAATAATAATAATAATAATAATAATAATAATAATAATAATAATAATAATAATAATAATAATAAAAGCCTCGGACCCTTTTCAATTTTTTTGTTAGGTTAAGAGAGAAAGAGGCTTGGTTTAAAGATAGAGAAGAGAAACGAAATTACAACAAATTAGGTTATGTGTTTTATTTACGTAACTATGTATTCGATTAAAAAATAAAATAAAAATAAATTAGACTCTATTCAATATTTTCTTTTTCCTTTAATGAATATTAAGTTTGTAGAACAAGTTTCAATATTTCCATTTTCAAAAAAGTAAGCACTATGATGACCATTAAGTTTCATCATTAAATTTTTAACATTCATTTTCTCTCACATGTGACCATTGTTGAAAATTCAACATTCAACTTTGACATTTTTTCCATTTTATGTAGTTAAGATGCGAATCTTTAAATAAATCATCAATAAAACATGTTATTCTTTAAACTTTGAATCATATAAGTATTGGTGAATCATTGACAAAAATTGTTAATTAATAAAAAGAGTAATGCATGCATTGTAATCGTATACATTCATTTTTGATGGAGGAAAAAAGAAAGAAATGAATACATGTGCATTCAAAGATATATTAAATGAATCAAAACCTTAATTAATGAAGATTGGAAATTGCCTCCTTTACCTTTGATTTGGTTTGATGAGATGAAAGGTTAAGATTGTTTCTCAATCTTCTCAATCTCAAACTCTTCTCAATCGATCCAGATTATATATATACAGACTAAGCAAGTACCCGTGCATAGCAACGGAAATTTCTAGCGGTAGACAATTAACGATATGCGATATTGTGGTAAGTGTTTCGTGTAACGTTCAAAATAGAAAGTGAAAAGATAAAACTGTAACTGCAAATGGTTGTAACATTGATAATTCAACTCAAGCAAAAATTCTTAACATATATCAAAGAACATATAAAAACATTTAGTGAAACTGAAAATAAAACATTACATCAATTATGAGATAATAACTAACAATCCACGTTACTCGTCACGTAAAATTTATTAATACACGACATTTGAAGTGTAGACTCTTCCTTGATCGAACTCTTTGACTGATTTCACTAATACCTTTATAGTTTGTTAAAATTAGAAACAATAAATCTATACTTTTATACTACATAAAATACAAAAATGGTCAACAAGTCAAGAATTGGAAAGTGGAATGTGAAAAGTGGAAAAGGTAATTTTGGAAAGTATTCATTGTTTGCAAAAACATTGTCATACCATATACTCTCATACCATTCGCGAATGTCAAACCATGTTAAGAATTTTTGTTAGAGTTGAATTATCGGATGTTACAACCATTTGCAATTACATTTTGATCTTTTCACGTTCTATTTTTTATCGTCAATTGTCTACCGCTAGGAACCGCTGCCGCCAGGCGCGGATACTCGCCTAGTAATTATATATGCATTGTGGCCGGAAATTTGTCGTGAAAAATTTATGATTTGGTTAGTTGATTTTAAATTTGGGTTTATGCTATAAACAATTTAAAATGGATCTAGAAAATTATATATGTTAAAATAAATTTTGTAATTTGTTATTAACATAAATCTCCCCACATATATAATAGAGGATCATGACAACTCACTAATGTCACTTGGCACCCTTAAATGCCTTGTCGGTAATATTTAATTAAGGCAATGCCACCTATTATATCACCACGCCTTTCCATGAGATCGCACCAAGAACACACGCCACCACAAGCGAAACTCCTTCCCCGATCTTCGCCTACACAATCAATTCCATTTGTATTAAAATTCACCCCATACAAAACTAACTGCGTTTTAATAATTTCCTGCATGCCTTGGTTAATTAAAATGATTCGCACACGCACAAAATGATCGATAATGATTTATCATTGCGCAATCAACTTCAATTTCATGTCATTCTTCTAAGGTAATTTTTATTTTTAGTTTTGTTCGATTAAATCGAATTAGGTTAGCCGCTTAGTTTTGTATGACGGATTAGGGATTAAATTTGTTAGTATAGTTTCGTGTTTTGATAGAAGGCTTTCAAAAGGAAGACTATAAAGTGGTTGATGAATTGCATACCAAGTGTTTGATGAAAGTCCCGAATGACTTTTTTTTGAAAATATTTATTGGAATATATCTTTTACGTAGAAATTACATATCAAGTATTTAAAACCCCTAAGCATTCTATGGATTCATTAGCTTAACTCGCTTTGTGATACCTTGTGTAGATATATGAAAGTAAAGGAGAGTCAGGGCTTTTACAAAAAGCGACAAGTCATCGTATCCATCGCACTTTCACTTTGCAATTGATGAAAGGATTCTCCTCTAACTGCAAGTGTTAATGAGTTGTTTGATAAGGTTCTTAATTTCGATTTTGTTTTATAAATTTGATTTTTGATTTTGTATTTTGGTTGTAAATTATGAGTTGCTCTAAAATGATTGCAAAGTTGAACAAACTTCAACAAGCACACATACGCAAGGATAACAAATGAGATGGTACTTTTCCACCTACAGATATATAGTCTTTTAAGGATCTGGTTCACATCCATTAAATGTTTTTCTGGCATCTGTAGCTTGCAAATGAAGTGAATGCAAAGAATCAACATTTAGTTATTGAAATGGAGATGCTGCAGCTTCGTGTGGCAAGTTTATTGGACAACGGAAATAGGTCTCTTGAACTTCTTAAGGAGGTAACACTTATGTTATAAATGCTGATCAAAACTTGCATTATGGAAACTTGATTTGTGCTAATAGTTATATTAATTATCTTTTTATTAGATGGATAAGGCCCTTCATAAAAGATGGACTTCAGCATCGACGAAGAGGAAATTAGCCATGTTAAACAGGCAAGAAGGTGAAGCATATGTCATCAGTAGCGTCGTGTATATGAAGAAATGCGATGGAAAACCGATACTAGAATCTAAGAGATCAAACAAGAGGCAAAGAGGCTTCCAAGGTATTAATGCAAGAATGTTACAAAGGGGTGTTTGAATTGCATGCTTTGGGAAGTGTTATCGATTATTATGTTTTAAGTTGACAATAATCGTGTTAGATTGTTTGGGTATAGTCAAACTGATTCTTATTATTTACTTATTCATACCATCAAATTTGATTGCCATTTTACTTATCAAATCTACAAGTATTTTGAACACTCGCTTTATTATCACATCTTCAAACAAAACAGGCTAATATCTAAACACTGCCTTCTACACCCGATTTTGTCACGCTTATCACTCTAAATCAAAATGCTAAACACCTGCTATAATATATTAAGCCATTACTCTTATTAAGAAAGATAAAATTATCCACATTACGGGTGATCCTTTTCTCATGACAGTTGCAGGAGTTCTTCATAGATCGTGCCCATGCAGTTTGACATGTTACAATAAGTTGTAATGTTTACATGAACATTTTTCCGGGTTAGCCACCCTATAGATCGTGTAACTATAAAATTCTTGCACCATAAATACCTAGCGCTTTTCTTTCGAACAATGTAGCGGCCAAGGCTTAGTTTATAACATAATAATGGTTGGTGTTGTTTTAGGTACAAACAAACGGGAAGCGGCATCAGAGTGGTCTACATGAAAATCATAGACTCAAACGCTCAACGCCGAGGTAATTGATTTATTTTTATGTTTTATATGGTATTCAATCAATTAAAATTAGGCAATTAGTTGTAGAAGATAGTGTAGATATGTGTGGTTTAAAGCTATATTATAAGATAACTAAACGCCTCAAGTGTTTCAAAACATGAATATATAAGGATTGATAGATTAGATAAACCAAAAAGAGTCGCTTTAAAACGGAGAGACGCCCGTAATATTTTTGTTAAGCAATATATAAGGATTATATAAACTCTCAGGTATATTAAGCAATATAGGAATTAATTGTAGACTTTCATAAACATCTATTAATATTTTTGTTGCTCTTTAATGCAGGAATTTGTATCTAAATTTTCATAAATAAAAAAATGCGGTTGGGCTGGGCTATGTGGTCGCATATAACACGATCATCCGCTCTTATTGCTATAATATTAACAGCGGGCATCGTGAGTTCAATGAAAGTTACTCATTAGCGAGGTCAGTGCACTCTATGTTAAACATTACTTTATGACAGTTAGAGTGGCTACATGTTTTTAAACATATTTTTTTTTACATAAAAAATTGCTAAAAGTGTTGTCATTGATGGTTCTTTTTAGATTCCACATAAAATTGATGCAATATTCATTAATCATGTCTTGCATTCATTAATCATGTCTCTTTTTGGCTGTTTGTTCCCAATATTCATAGTCAATCCTTTTAACAATTCTTTCTTTACAAGTCCTACTTTATTTCTTTCTATTTCCACTAGATGTGACACCTTTCCTTTTTAGTGAATACATTATAATTAAAAATAGTTTTCTTATACGTAATTAAGTGCACATGATAGAAATAATTAGAAGAAAATATGGTTCAGTTTCATTTGTTTAGTTAAAACTTTGCAGTTGTAAAATAAGTTTGAAAGTGGGATATGCTTCTGGTGTCCTGACCTTATATACTATTCAGAAGACCTGTCATATAACTGTATGTTTAGACTCGGTAGTAGTTTTCCTTCTATGGTGTCTCAATTGAGAGAGAAACATTTTAATTTCATGAATAACTTATAGTGATATAGGGAGGCGGCCAAACTCATTTTCGAGCATTAAAAATATTAGTTGTAATCGGTCAAAATATACATGGTACATTCATCTAACAAATTTATAGCAATAATTTACAATGTTATGGCTAAATAAACAACCTCCCCATTAGGTTCCTTGCACATCACGTTTCTTATCTTATATGTATGCATGTACACTTGCATCATGTATGTATGATGTAAATCATTAGTATGAACCGCTATTTAGGGGTTATCTACATATATACTATCTAACCCATATTTAAACAATCTATTTGCTATTTGGAGATACTTAGTAAATAAAGTTGCAGGTTCTAAAGATTCTTACCCTTCTTAAAAATTCTTATGTCAAAGTTACACCACAATGAGACATATCAATAGTTCTATCAAGGTCTTTTGAAAAAATATTCATACAAATCAATTTATTGATGCCATATCAAAGAGTTCAGTATGTGCTCCATTTTCGTTATACTGCAAAAAAGATAAACATATATATACCTATTGAGCAAATCATATACTTTAAATAGAACTGAGTGGTCAAGTTAAAGCCAAATCCAAGTCACGCTTCCCACATAATTAGGCTCTATAAGCTACCCGTTTAAGATAAAACATAGCCGACATCAACCTATTCTTAAGTAAATAGGTCAAAAGACATAACTTCCACAATTACTATATGAAATGCCCTTTACCATCTCTCTGGTACCCAGTAATAGTTCATGAAGTTGTTGCCAAGGGCAATTCGGGAAATTTATTAATGGTCATTGTTGTCAATCGGGTACTTTGTTGACCACCATAAAAAAGAATTACATTTAACACTAATTTTGATATCTTACATTTCGTAAAATACGAAATACGCCATCGCCTTCTTGATATTAAAAAGGAAATAGATGAGCTAATTGCCGGCCGAACAACTACTGAGTCATATGGAGAGCATCAATTACTCATGAAGATATATAGCAATTACTCATGAAGATTATGTTTGTTTTAGTTTTATTTATCCTTGCATACCATGATGGGATAAATGTTACTTTGCATGATTGCCCTGTATTCTAGATCTGTAAAAGGTTGTACATCAACATATTACAATTATTTGAGTTGCATACAATTTAACTGAGTTTGATAAATTAATACCCTAAATAATGGTGTCCTCCACAAACATACTAATGTTCCCACCAGAATGTACGATTTAATATATGTATGTTGGATTAGTTACAATAATCAAGTTTTGGATCTGATCACATATGCAATTGATTGTCTTCCAAAATACAAAGACAAGCATATAACTATTACACTCAATTCATGTTCGACAATTTTAATCAATAGTACACATGAAGTTAGCCGTTCATCGGAAGGGTCATGAAGCTATATATCATTATTTCAATACCAAAGCTCTATGAAAAAATACATTTAAATCATACTAATAAAATATTAGCTACATAAATTAGAAGTGTTTAATAAGATATCACTTGAAACTAGCCCTACCATCGGTACGGGTCATGAGACTAGTAATAATATAAGCACAACCACACTATTTCCTTCTAGCTACGACACAAACATAGTCATGCAATATATCCAAGAATCCACACAAATACAATAACGACGGTACCTTTATTTCTCACGGTACCCATAATTATTTAAGGGCACCGTCCATAATTAACGGTATCGGCAACACAAATAATCAACACAAGATACATAAAAAATAACACAATGCAAATATAAATGTAAAGCGATAAATGTAAATAAAGATTTAAAGTGAAAGGTAAAAGAAAGTGCAAATTGGACACTTTGCAAAAACAAAATAATCAATTGTGTGAGCTTAGCTTAAAATTCATAACTAAAAACAAGTTTTTAAAGACTAAAAAGGAATTTTTAGAAAACGAAGTTTATGAGTTAAAAGAAAAGGCAAAACGATTAGAAAAGGGCAAAGCAAATGACGATGGTTGTAAATCATGTCAAGAGCTTAGTCTTGAAATAGAAAAGCTAAAACTCACACAAGAAGTTCTCATCGAACGTAACTCTAAATTTGAAAGATTTAACAAAAAAAATTCTTGTGCCGATGAAATAGAAAGAATTCAAAAAGTACCAGGAAATACAAGTGGATTAGGTTTTAATGAAGTAATGATTCCAAGTATTCAAACCAAAACGGCCAAAAAAGACAAACAAACTGTCACATTTGCAATAGTACAGCACGGACCTGACGGACCCAAAAATTTGGTCGTGTCCGTTGACAAAATTGGGTCCGTGGTGTCTGCAGTAGGATAGCATGTTTGCAAAACGAACCGTAGTGAATTTGTCAAAGTAACAAAGAAAACGAATGATGTTTTTAAACTAAAATCTGATGTTACATTAGGAGTAAGACTTGCTATAAATGAATTTAGATCTAAAACTACTCAACAACTGCCTAAAACACCTATTGCCAAACGCCCTTTCCCAAAAGCAACTACAACATACAACCCAACTATTAACATACCGGTTGGAATCAAACTACCTCAACCATATCAAACTCAATTACATGCCATGGAACCCTTACCCATCGCTTCCATACATGAACCAAGTAAATGGTATGTTTAACCAAAATAGACCCATGAGATATCGGGGACCAAACGCTGAGTTATTTCAGGTCATAGGTATGCTTGAAAGTTGGGTTAGAACCGATGAATGGATAAAAGATAGTGGATGCTCAAGACACATGAAGGGTAACAAAAGTCTCCTCTCAACATACCAAGTGTATGAGCGAGGTAATGTCACTTTGGTAGTAATCTCAAAAGCAAAATCATTGGCAAAGGTAAGATCGCTCATAACTCCTTAACTATTGAAAATATTGCTCATGTTGATAGATTAGGATTTAATCTACTTAGTATTAGCCAACTATGTGATAAAAGTATAAAGTACTATTTGAAGAAAATGGTAGTAAATACTAAAAGATGGTATCACCATAGCTAAAGAAGTTAGGAAAATAACATATATGTCATGAAAATAGATAGAACATCTAAAGACAAACTTTTCCTAACAACCTTAGATGATAACTCTACTATTTGGCATAGACGATTAGGTCACGCTAATATGAGACTCATCCAAAACCTATCCTCAAAAGAGCTAGTTAGAAACCTACCCAAATTAAAATATGACCAACACTTTTGCGACACTTGCAAAATTGGTAAACAAATTCATAGTAGCCATTAGGTTAAAAACATGGTTTCCACATCTAAGTGTCTAGAGCTTTTGCATATGGACTTGTTTGGTCCATCTGCTATAAGAAGTTATGGAGGGAACCTCTACACTTTGGTCATAGTAGATGATTACTCAAGGTTTACTTGGACAATGTTTTTGAAAACTAAAAATGAAGCTTTTGATAAATTTGAAATGCTTAGTAAGAAAATTCAAAATCAATTAGGTGTTAACATTGTGTCGATCCGAACGGATCATGGTCGCGAGTTCGACGATGAAACACAATTTGGAATCTTTTGTGATACAAATGGTATAACACGTAACTTCTCGGCTCCTCGAACACCCCAATCTAATGGGGTTGTAGAGCGTAAAAATTGAACTATTCAAGAAATGAGTAGAACAATGCTTAATGAACAAAACATACCTCAAAAGTTTTGGTGTAACGTTGTTGATACTTCCTGTTACATTTTAAATAGAGTTTTAATACGTCCTTTCTTGAACAAAACACCATATGAATTATATAAAGGCAAAAAGCCTACTTTAGGATATTTTAGAGTGTTTAGACGTAAATGTTTCATTCTTAATACCAAAGACTGTCTCACCAAATTTGACCCAAAGTCTTATGAAGGTGTGTTTCTTGGTTACTCACAAACTAGCAAAGCATACATAGTTTTAAACAAAGAAACAATGAGAGTCGAGGAATCGATTGAACATAACATTCGATTAAAGTCCACCTCCTCTAAGACATCACCTTTGGTAGATGATGACTTAGTTGAAAGTCAACTTGTTGAAAGTTAAGAAATTAATGAAAATGACAAGGAAGATGAACCATTAAATAAAGAAATTATAAACATCAAAGAATCCAAAAGTCATCCTTTAGAAAAAGTCATAGGACAATTAAATCAAAGAACATTAAGATCACAAGCCCAAAATCAAAGTAACTACTTTTGCTTTGTGTCGTCCGTTGAACCAAAAAACATAAACGAAGCAATAAAAGACGAATCTTGGGTAATTGCTATGCAAGATGAGCTAAACCAATTTGTTAGAAATGATGTTTGGAAATTAGTTCCAAAACCTAAAAATCAAACTATAATTGGAACGAAATGGGTTTTTTGAAATAAAATGGACGAAAACGGTGTGGTGTCTAGAAACAAGGCTAGGCTTGTCGCACAAGGTTATAATCAACAAGAAGGAATTGATTATCACGAAACTTATGCACCGGTAGCTAGGCTTGAGTCTATTAGAATCTTACTTTCATATGCATGCGCTTATGATTTTAAATTATTTCAAATGGATGTTAAAAGTGTATTTGTTAATGGGTTCATTAACGAAGAAGTATATGTTGCTCAACCTCCCGGATTCACCGAAATCTCTAGAAGATTTCATAAAATATTTTGTTTATATTTGAATTCTACATATCTTACATGATCTTCGTTAGATTTGGTTGAATTTGGAAAGATCTTTCTAATCTTGCTGTCAGACCAGCGAAACCAAAAAAATACACGGGCGGAACCCTTTTTTGGTTCCGTGGTCCGTGGTCACTGCAGATCACTTTGGCCTATAAATAGCAAGCCAACCCAAGTTGTTTTCTCATCCCTTTCTAGTATAAACACATACATTCCTTCTCTCTATTACTTCTAACTCAGTTTCATTTCATTCTTGTGATCCTCTTTTGTAGCAAAGAATATCAAGGCATAATCAAGCTTCAACAAATAGTTGGAAGGCTTGTTTATTTTATTGTTGTATGATCTAGTCTTGTTCATACATTATTGTTGTACCAAACCATCTTAAACCTCTGGGTGTGAGTGGTTAGTATTTTAGTCCTCAAAATACATAGTGTGTGGGAGCTGTTGTACCTTTGTAAAAGAACTCGACATCTAGATTTGTGTCAGAAATATTGTGTAATTGATGTTTAAAGGTTTTCTCCGCCGGTTAAAGGAGCTTGTTGATTAGTGAAGATAATTGTTGAGTTGGAGACTCGGAGAGTGGAGTAGGGCAAGGAAAAAAAGTCCTTGTAGACCGAACCACTATAAACAACTTGCCATGGTTTGATTGTTTCTTTCCTTATTTACTCATTATATATTTCTTGCATATTGTCTATTCCTCACTAACATATCTTTGATCAATATCAATTGATCTTACAATAAGTTTCAAAACAAAGATTTTAGATGGTAAACTATTCAACCCCCTTCTAGTTTTCCACATAAGGAATCTGTCTGCTTTAACAATTCTCACCCAAACGAATTTACTTGTCACAAACAAGTCCTTCGACGTAGCGAAAATATGTAAAACTTAATAAACTAGATACTGAACATTTATCCTATATATTACACATGATTTCAACTTTTAATACTTAGAAAAATATTTACGAAATCAAAACTAGGAGTTGTTTAAAACGCTTTTCAAAATCGTATATCTTTGTAGTTTATTCTAAACACATGACCGGACACTTACAAAGTATTTTCTTTTGTTTTCAAGAAAACCCTCAAGCTAGTATGACAAAGTATATTTAGCAACAAAACTTGTAAGAATTAAGCAAATAAACACTTTTCATATTTTATCCCCCTTCATGGGTAATTTGATACATAGATCGTACTCAAATTTAAAAACCATGTGTTTCGAAAATCTGAGCAACGTAGCTCTGGTACCAATTGTGAAAAACGTAGAGGGGGGAATACGTTTTCATTTAAAAACTTAAATGTTCTGTATCAAATCACCGATTAAGTTAGACGCAATATGAGAAGTATCAATAATAAATCTTTAATAACTATAGGATGTCATAATAATATAAGCACTACCATGCTATTTCCTTCTAGCTACGACACAAATATAGTCATACAATATATCCAAGAATCCACACAAATATAATAACGACTGTACCTTTATTTCTCACCGCACCCTTAATTATTTAAGGGCACCGTCCATAATTAACGGTATCGGCAACACAAATAATCAACACAAGATACATAACAAATAACACAATGAAAATATAAATGTAAAGCGATAAATGTAAATAAAGATTTAAAGTGAAAGGTAAAAGAAAGCGCAAATCAGACACAGACACAGTGATTTATAGTGGTTCAGTCACGAAGCTCCTTTTCACCCTACTCCACTCTCCGAGTACCCAACTCGAGAGTTACTTTACTAATCAACAAGCTCCATTATCGGCGGAGAAAACCATACAACGTCGCCACAATATTTTCCTACACTAAGCTATACGCTGAGTTCTTCTTGCATAACCAAACCCGTTATGTTTATGGCCCAACATAACAAACCTTTACGTCACCTACTAAATTTTCCGACACTAGGCTAAATGCTAAGTTCTAATCTAGCTAGAACCAATCTCACTAAGGATCTACCCAATATTCACACAAACTACACAAGCTACAAGATCTACCCGATCTACACATGATCCACACGATCTACATGATCAACCCGATCTACACAATCTACCCAGAGAATGAAGTATGGTGCATGTACAAAGTGAGATACAAGACATAGTAGTCAAATGGATCTAAGTGCCTAATTTAAATATCAAGAACTCTAATCTTGATGTGGATGAACTTCTATTGACAAGAAGCCTTCAAAGATAAAGATCACAAGTGCACTAATCTTGTTGTGGTAAATCTTCATATGTGTGTGGATAACAAGATCTCTAAGCTTGCTTGGATGGATCATGAAAGTATGCTTGCAATAAATGAGAGTTAGAATTATTATGATCAAACGTTTATGGTGAATTTAGGAGTATGAAAATTGTGTTAAACATGAGAGAAAATCTTGTCTAAAAGTGTGAAGAAAAATCAGTCTGAAGTGTGAAAATGAGCCACTATTTATAGATTAAAAAATCTGCCCGTTACATACCGATGGTATCTTTAAATATTTAACGGTAACGTCTGATAATTAAAGGTACCGTCCCTATTATTAGACACTCCTTTTTGTCTTTTTTTGGTGGCTTATTTATCTATTGAAGGTGGTATCTATTTTTTTTGGGGGGAGGGGGGGGGGGGACTTTAAAATGTGAATTATATATCTATTATAACATTTTCTAAATAATAAAAAATAAGTTGTCTACTTATTTTTGTGTAAATGTTTTGTCATATTTAAAAATGTGAAGTGTATGACACAAAAATATTTCTTTGATCATAACGCAATCTAACAAACATATTCGAACGTGTGTTGAAGCATACCTAAAACATCGAGAGATGTTGATGTAAGTATGCTTCGATGATTTGTGGTGACAAGTAACTTGCACATTTTACATTATGTATTACAAGTTACATATTTTTCATTATTAAAAATGAAGAAACCGTTTAGTTTCAATATCATAATATTTGTACTAACAATTTTTTTTCATTGCATATCACGACCCATGACTAAGTTTTGAAATAGGAGATAGAGGTTTGATGGGGTGGCATGTAGCAACGACTTCATGAGGTCAATAGGTTTCGTAATCAAACATGACTCTGATACCATGATAAACATTAAACCCCATGGGTAATACATTTTATTGATAGGATATTTATAGAGACATAGATATAAAGCCTAATGAACCCGAAGATATAAAGCCTAATTGATCCAAGTTCAAAGCGGGCTTGGTCCACCTAAATACATCTAATACATACATGGGCAATGAATATGAATGTCATTAACAAGCACAAGTAAACATATACAAGTCAAAGACCGAACAAAATATAATCACAATGACAATGAACATGCATAATGCTAGTTTTGACTCATAATCAAGCAAATTGTGGTAGAGCTTTGCAAAAGCTTGATACGATCATCAATACCTGAAAGATGGATTTGCATGAAAACTTATTAAAGTGATAAAGATACACCGGGATGCAATACCACATTGCATCACATATTGTATCTTTTATCACTCGAGTGGTTTTCAAATGCAAGGTTCTTAAGTATATCATCCATCTTCCCAGTGTTGATGGCCTTATACGTGTCTTTAACGCACATACAATACGTGTGAAGTCTTTGATAGAACTAGCAATGTTTTCATGGTTCGCCAAATGACTTCAATCTAAAACATAATAAAACCCATAAATAACTAATCGCCATGATATATCAGTTTTTATTTATTAAGAGTGGGGCACAAACTGGAAAGGAAACATTGAAGGTTGAAACTTGAACAAAAATAATTAACCAACATGATAAACCTATCTATATTATCTACTTTTATAGAGTATAACAAAGCACTTATATAGTATTTGCAAAAATTAGGCCAACCATTTTCCAGCTTTGTCCAATTTAATCCAAAAGTTAGTTAAAGCAAACAAAACTTTAGAATCAAGGAGTTGATAAAATTGAAGAAAATGTGAAAAACAAAATCAAGAAAATGCTACTTCTATAAAAGAGATCAAAATAAAATTAAGCAAATAAAACTTTAAAATCAATAAAGTGAATAAATTGAAGATATTTGAGAAAAATAAAATCAAGAAAATCAAACGTTACTTTTATAAAAGAGATCAAGATAAAATTAAAAATCAAGAAAGTGATGAATTAAGTACCTGTGGTGATGAACACTACTGGACGCTGGATACGGAGATGATGGCAGAGTCATTATGCGTTGACGAGGTCCAGACCGAGGGCCTGGACACCGAGGGTGAGGCCGATTTT
Source organism: Chrysanthemum lavandulifolium (assembly GCA_022545495.1). NCBI lineage: Eukaryota > Viridiplantae > Streptophyta > Magnoliopsida > Asterales > Asteraceae > Chrysanthemum > Chrysanthemum lavandulifolium. The sequence continues at coordinate 191,958,760 of CM040242.1, forward strand.
TATTGTTTGAGAAACCATTTGTGTAATAGTATCGGTAACTTCACTTTAACTTAATTGTGATAATCGGTTAATTAAGTAGGTGTTGTGGGTTTGAATGTCTCATGAAATTGAGTTGATGAGGAAATTAGAGTTTTATTTAGTTGCATGAAATTGTTGTATTAATAAATGAGACTAACACCTTATATATGTGTGGTTTGTGAATGTATTAAATGGCTTGTTGCATCAAGTGTTTTAGCTATTTTATTTGATCCACAAAAATAGCCGAATGTTGCACATATATATATGGAGCTTCATCAGTTACGGAACCAGACTGAGTATCCGGGGATCCCGGGAAGATGGAGTTTTAATCCCCCCCGGGAAGATGGAGTTTAAATGTGACGCTGGTTACCAATAAAGTTACCATCTGTAAAACGATATCCATTTCCTTTAGGCGTGAGATTAACAAAGCACTCATCTTCTCTGACTCGATATGGACAGTAACATCAAAGGAACATTTGTAGTCCGTGCTTGAACTTCAGTACCGGAACATTTGCGTTCTTATGATGAGCAATGAATTCATATTGTCATGTACATTTAAATTTCAAGATAGATTATATCCAAAAGATTAGAGGATAGTGAATAAATGAACTATCCTTGTGTTAACGTTGACTTTTTTTTAATACATATACTATCTATTTACTAAAGGAGGTGATATTTGACGGTTAAGTAATTGCACATTTTTCGTCAGTGTTCTACAACCTCACCCTTCCTTAATTTACTATGTTGCCCCTTGTCTTTCATCCACATGGCTTAAAACAACTCAATTTCTTCAAATATATTTTAGAACGATCTCAAACATGTTACAACATTAAAGGAACTAGCATAATAGGCTTATACATCTTTCAAGTGAGGATAAAATATGCTTGTGATCATCATGTTGAACCGAAAGGTCCACATCGCCATATATTATGTAGAGCTCAGCCGCGTACGTCACATATGGCTCAAATCTACATAACAAAAGATTAAAAGTAAGATGAAATTATTAGAATAGTGGCATTACTGATTAAATTTTAGAGGGGAAAAAATGCAAAATTCACATATCAAAAACATAAATATGAGTGAAATTTGAAATCTTCACCGGTTAAAAACCCTTTCAAGTATTTGGTTGGCAAATCATATTAAACGACTACTTAATCTATTAAAGAGGTTTGAGTGAGTCATCTGAATTGGTGACAACTGTCTATTGGCTAATGCAATTAAATAATATTAAACAATGATGTCATAATTCATAAAAGATTTTTTTTATTTAAATGCATTTATTAGCTTGTTTAAAATTTTAAACAAATGCTTGAAGCTTCTTGAAGAAGACAAACTACAATGCGCCTGTTGGAGATGCATCTCAAAACATAACTCTACTCAATTCAAGAATCTAAAATTTGAATTTCCATTTCATTTGTATCTTCTACAGTTTTCATTCCACAAATTATCTATATACTCAGTATTTCTTCTTCATCTTCATCTCTTAACTAATTTTCATTTCATATGTCTAGATACTAATCCATCTTCATATTCTTAATTGCAGGGGATTTTCAGTAGTCTTCATTTTAGCGCCACCTATTTTAATTTCATATATAGATTCTTGATCGTAGGTTAGTTTGTTCGGTTATGCGGTTTCTAGCATTGTTTTGGCCTTTTGGGTCGATTTAAATGTAAATTTTGGTCTCATTACCTTTGTTTGTGTTTAGCATGAAATTTATGTTTGTTCATGTTACTAATTCAGTGTGTATTTCACAAATGTTTTTGATTTAATCAGCTTTGTTTGTATTTGATTATTCTTGAATGCGAATATGTTTTTGCACATTACATGTTTGATGAAATGTCTGCATCAATTTTTCAGATAAATTGTTGCTTGGAGAATTTCATTGTGATTCATCTTCTTATGAACCTACTCCCATGCATTAAGTAAAAAAGAATCATGTCTTGCACAAAAGGATTGCATAAGCGGCTATGAAATACATTGTTAGCAAGGTAACTTCCATAGCTTTTTCTCATTTAAACAACTAGTTTAAGCTATTCGTTATCCTTTTATTGAATATAATTGTGTTGATTATGATTTGTCTCAAGATACAAGAAGAATTATTTTTAGCTTATTAGTTTTTGAGCTAAATAAGCTCTTTCAAGCCAAGATGGAGATGCATCTATAAAAGGCCTTATTTAGAGGGTGAGCTTATGAACAACAACAACAATAACAGATGGTACTTCTTTTTGGAATAGCATGTGCAATAAAATCGCTTTATCCGTTAAATATGTTCTTTTTTAATGTAATTGAATTTGGATAAGCTTATTAATAAAAGATTATTCTTTTGTTTGCCTATAAAATAAATTATTGAGTGTAATCATGACTAGGGTTGTTCAATATAACTTGCTCATTCTTGATGCAACCATTATGAAAAATACACTTTGTGAAAAATTTCTTTGGCAAATTTAAATTTAATACAATTGAATGTACTATCTAAAAGTATACGGTGATCTCGAGATTTGAGGTAATAAAATTTTATAATTCTTAAATTTTAACCATTTTGAACTAATACACTTTTGAGAAAATTTGTTTGGTCGTATAGTTATCAAGAAGCATCGTATTCCTAAGTACAAATTGTTGAAAGATAAAGAGGTTAATTTGTATCTTTGATGAGGATCTTCTTTCATGAATACTTACCAAGTCTTGAGCGCCACTATATTGTATATGTTTGCCAAATGGTTACTCTGTTATATATTGTTTTGCCCATTTGACATTCTCATTTTTTGTAACGGCTATCACGAGTGACGATAAAGGGTTTTTATTTATAATTCAATTCAATAGATTGACATTCCTAAGTTGTTTATGGTTGTTTTTTTTTATCAAATAGTGGTTGTTCAGGTGGATTGTTTGTATCATTAGCCCAAATGGAGATGGAGCATGCAAAGGGTACCATATGCACCAGGTTCATGCATAACACGAGTTTGCAGCCAAGTTTCTTTTACTAGAAACTCATTTTGGGAATTAGACATGCCATAATATTGATGTCAACCTTATCTTACAAAGACATGGTATTGGATCAACCAAATGCTCAACTTTAAACTTGGTTCCTTTCTTATTTCAATGGTACATTTGGGAAACGTTTGAGGTTTAGTGAACACGGGAAATAGATGGGTTGATGCTGAAGAAAAAAAGTTGTTTGTGTTATTTTTTGGCTTCGAATATGACTTGAAACTTAAAGTTTATACCCTTTATTTTGGGCAACATATATGTATCATTTCTTGGAGAAACTTTATTGAGCAATTTATGATAATGTGTTTAAAATTTTAGAGAATTGCATCGATTTGACTGATGTTAGGAGTTTGTCATTTTATTTCTGATGCATGTAAAGACTTATATGAAGTGGTTATCGGCTTATCATTCATATTGTACAAATTATACATTATTTATCATCGCTTTATTAGAAACAAATGTCGAAACAAGATAAATTTAAACAACCCGTGTGTTACACGGGTCTTAAACTAGTTACACTTATAACACAAACATGTAAATAAAACTTAAATCATCAACATCTATAATTCGACAACCAATTTAACTATAAAAATCCAATCTTTTATAAAAATCCTATTTTATTTTACAAAATCTTCACAAACATATCTTTATTATAAAATCTTCACTAACAACTAAAAGATATTCAGATTTTCTACAAGCAACTATAAGATTTCCAATCTTTTTTACAAAATCTTCACAAACTATTAAAATTCCAATTTTTTTTCATAAAATCTTCAGAAACAACTAAAAAATCTAATCCTTATAGTAAAATCTTCACTAACAACTAAACAATATTCAAATTTTGTACAAGCAACTATAAAAACTTCAATCTTTTTTAAAAAAATCTTCACAAACAACTAAAAGGATTCAAACTTCAAACATTAAAATCTTCAATATATTAGTAAAAACATCTACTTTGAGAAATACAAAGATGCAATTACACTAGTTCTTACATAGGTATAAAACATGAGAAAATTGATGCAGTAATAATTTGTAAATGCAACACATCGAAATCAATCAACCTAGTATTTAACAATTTTACTGAGAAAATGAATCGGGGATTAGGTTTTTTTTAGGTTTGTTTTATCAAATATAAACCACCCTCCTTTAACCAATGTATGTTGTAAAATACCCAAACAAAAAAGCCCAATAACTTAAACCCAAAAACAGGTCAAAATCAAATTATAGAGTAAAACAAGGATAATAGCCCGCTGCGTTGCCGCGGGTATTATATTTTTTTTTCCAAATTCAAGTTTAGGCGGTAGTATGTTGCTCAAAAAAAATTATTTTTGTTTTTATTGTTAGTGTGTTCGTATATGTACTGTCACAATGGAGATGCCTATACTTTTGGATCATTGTAATGGTTTATTGATACACATGTTTATATAACTTGGGAAAATTGAATAAATTACAGCCTGCTCTTAAGTTGCCTATAAGCACCATTAATATTACTGCATATCTATCCTATGGGTCACCGTACATAGCATGGCTAACAACATAGATTTTAAATTTTCCACAATTTTAAACCATTACAAACATACGAACATTCTTCGGTGTACGCAGTCAATTCAAATTTCCTAAAAGGCCAAACCAAAATGTCTAAGAATTAGTAAATAGGCTGGTGTTGTTTGTTCATGTTAGAGGTTGTTTCTCGCCCATGTGGCATAGTCTGAAAATGTTGTAACGCCATCGTGGCCGGCCTAAAATTAAGGTGATGGCACCCAAAACGCTTTAAGTACTACAAAATGTTGGAAAATTTAGTGCACTTGTGGGATTAGTTCACACCTTGTAATGGGTTAGGAGGTACTGAGTGTACACCCACAAGGTCCATGAACATCCCGACTCTAATAGTGGTTTATATTGGTAGTGCTAGGTAGAAAATCTTGCTTGGTGGAAAATGCGCTTGTGGTTTCAACGATAGCGGTGTTTCCACCGAGACAGTGTTTCCATCAAGCGGTGTATCCACCGATAGTGCTATGAAAGTCCGATGAAAGTACCGCTTGTAGCAAGCTTTGACCTATTCAAGTGGCGGTTACAACCGCATAATGACCACGTTTAATTGATCATGTAACCACTAACGGCTATAATGGTGATAATTATGAGGCAATTAATGGGCGATTAATTCTCATAATTCCATTTGACTAGCTAAGAGTAACCTCCTATAAATAGGAGATATGTTTATGCACGAGAGATACACGAAAACAATAAACACTTCTAAGCAAAAGGGTTATTGAATTATGCCTAATTCTATAACTACATTTGGTCTTATCCCAAGTAGATATTCGTGTAACCCAGGCATTAGGGTCGAATAGTTTACGTTGGAAAGTGATCACATGATTCCAAGTGATATCCGGTAACCACCTAGTGGTATTTGTTTCACGACTTGGTTCTTGTTTCACGACATTGATTATCTTACCTCCTTTTGGGAAGTTAAACACCAACAATCAAAGTAATCTATTTTGTGATAATCAATGGCTGCTGCTGCAATGAAACACATGGCTTCAAACTTTGCCAAGCTTGATAAGTTTGAAGGGGTAGACTTCAGGAGATGGCAGAAGAAGATGCACTTCTTGCTGTCAAGCATGAGTATGGTGTATGTGCTAACCACACCTATTCCTGATGATGGGGATGATGCACTGTGGAGCAGATTAGGAGGAGGAGCAAATGGGAGAATGATGACTACATTTGCAGAGGTTTAATCCTCGATGGTATGTCGATTCTCTGTTTGATATTTATCGAACTTTGAATCTTCCAAACAACTATGGATTCCTTGGATGCCAAATATATGGTCGAGGATGCATCAAGTAAGAAGTTCCTTGTAAGTAATTTTACAAATTACAAAATGAGTGATTCAAGACCGTTATGGAACAATACAATGAACTTCTTGGTATACTTGGAAGGTTTACACAACACAATATGCACATGGATGAGGCTATTCAAGTCTCTTGTGTCATTGATAAACTTCCCTTCTTGGAAAGATTTCAAGCATACCTTGAAACATAAGAAGGAGGAATTAACTCGTTGAGTTGGGCGGTCATCTGCGCATTGAGGAATCTCTCAAGGTGCGGGATAATGACAAGCCAAAGGGTAGCAATCTTTGTTGGACCATCATTGTCAATATGGTAGAGCATAACAACTCCACCGGTACAACGACAACAAAGGCAAATGCAAATATCATGACAACACAAGGCGTAACCTAACAAGAAGGCAACACCTACTTGTTGGAAATGTGGCAAAGCGGTCACATTAAAAGGGATGCAAGGGTGTTAAAGTTGGTGGTAAAGCCAATGGATCGGCACTAATGGTTCGTGGAGTGGTGGTTCACCAACTCAGCGAAAGGTCGAATATGTTTAATAAGTCTTTTCAGATTTATTATGTTACATATGTATCTGAATCTTTTATGTGCGAGGATGATGATGTTGCGTGGTGGGTTGACTCGGAGCAACAGTTCATGTGTGCAAAGATAGAAGCTGGTTCAAGACTTATGAGTCACTGAATGATGGTTCTATTCTTCACATGGGAAATGAGTCAACAGCCTTGGTGCATGGTCGTGGTTGTGTAGATCTTAATTTTAGTTCTGGAAAGATTGTAACTTTGTTTAATGTTATTCATGTTCCTGAGATAAGGAAAAACTTGGTTTCAAGTAGTGTTTTGAATAATCATGGATATAAACAAGTTATTGAGTCTGATAAATTTGTTCTTTCTAAGCATGGTGTTTTTATTGGTTTTGGATATTTATGTAATCAAATGTTCAGGCTTAATATTGTCACTGATAGTGTTAATTCAAAGATTTGTGACCACCACCGACTGACCGACTCTACCCTATGGCATGCAAGACTTGGCCATGTACACTATAAAAGGATGCAAGATATGTCTAGGGATGGTTTAATCCCGAGATTTGACATGGACACCGAAAAGTGTAAAACTTGCATGTTGACCAAGATAACTAAGAAACCTTTTCGAGGTGTTAGTCGTGAGACTAAGTTCTTGGAGCTTATACACATTGACCTTTGTGATTTGCATGCCACTCCTTCTTTGGGGAGTAAGAAGTACTTTGTGACATTTATTGATGATGCTTCTAGATTTTGTTATGTCTATCATTACATACCAAGGATGAAGCATTAGATAAATTCAAAGTGTTTAACACCAAGTTAAATTACAACTTGGGTCTTTGATCAAAAGATTAAGGATCGATAGGGAGGTGAGTACATGGATACTCAGATTTTCGATCTGTTGGTATAATCCATGAAACGATCGCCCTTATACTCCTCGACAAAATGGTATTTCGAAAGGAAAAACATGGTCTTGAAGGAGATAGTTAATTCCATGTTGTCCTATTCGGGATCGAGTCAAGGGTTCGGGGTGAAGCTATGTTAACGACTTGCTATTTATTAAATAGGGTTCCCAATAAAAGGAACAAGGTTACCCGCATGAACTCGGACTAAAAGGAAACCCAACCTGAACTATCTCGAGGTTTGGGGTTGTAGGGTGTTGTAAGACTCACGATCCAAAGCTAAAGACTTTGGGTGAAAGACGATTGATTGCATCTTTGTTGGATATCTTGAGCATTCCAAGGCTTTTAGGTTCTATGTTATTGAACCTAATGAATATATTTCAATTAACTCAATAATTGAATCAATGGATGCGAACTTTGATGAGAATAGATTCTCATCGGTCCCTAGACCAAGTTAGAGGATTCCTAATGGAACTCATGACATCGGTGTATCGAGATCACGATGATGAACCATCGGTGGTCCACGATGAGGTTGTGGTGCAACAATGAACTCGTGCTCGGGAAGAGCAAAGGGTCGACTCCAAAGTCATTTGGGCACGAGTTTCAACTATACATAGTTGAAGGAACAAGGATGAGGTCTCGGACCAATACTCCTATTGCTTCATTGTTGAGGATGATCCCAAGACATTTGAAGAAGCAATGAAGTCCCGGATATTGCTACGGAAAGAAGCAATCAATGATGAGATGGATTCCATCATGGGAACAACACTGGGTGTTGGTTGATCTACACTGGTTGCAAACCTTTGGGTTGCAAATGGATTTTCAAAAGGAAAATGAAGGTAGATGGAACTATTGAAAAGTTCAAGGCTAGACTAGTCATTCAAGGCTTTATACAAAAGTCGTGGATAGACTATTTTGATACTTATGCCCACGTGGCTCAGATCGATTACCATAAGACTGTTGATTGCTTTGGCATCTATTCACAATCGATTATTCATCGATGGATGTGAAAAAACTTTCTTGAATGGTGAATTGGATGAGGAGGTTTACATGAACCAACCTCGGGGCTTCATCATGCACGGAAATGAAAAGAAGGTGTGTAAACCGATTAAGTCTCTATATGGTAAACAGCACCTAAGCAATGGCATCAAAATTTGATGAAGTGGTTTTGTCTAGTGGTTATGTTCTTAACCAAGTCGACAAATGTATATAGCAAATTTGATGAATCGGTAAAGGAGTCATCATTTGTCTATATGTAGATGACATGTTGATCTTTGGCACCGACCAAAGTCGGTTGACGACAAAGGAATTTTTGTCATCAAGGTTCTCCATGAAGGACATGAGGGAGGCGATATTATCCTTGGTATAAGGATTAAACATGAAAGTAAAGAATTTCTATCTCTCGGTCTCATTATATTGAGAAGGTGTTGAGGAAATTCAATTACTTTGATTGTACTCTCATGAGTACACCTATGGATACTTGAGAAGTCGATGCCTAATAATGGCAAGGTCGTATCTCAACTTGAGTATTCTAGGGTAATTGGTCACCGATGTATGCCATGACTTGTACAAGACCGAAATTGGTTTTGCAAAGTGGGAAAATTGAGCGGTATACTAGTAATCCTAGTGCTCATCAACGGGCAAGTCGTTCATGGTATCAAGTATTTGAGAGAACTATGGATTATAGTCTCTCATATACGGTTATCCTTCGGTGTTGGAAGGTTACACCGATGCAAGTTGGATCGATAACATCAAGACAATTCGTCTACCGGTGGTCGGGTATTCCTACTTGGTGGAGGTGCAATTTCTTGGGCATCCAAGAAGCAAACTTGTATCACCAGTTCAACAATGGAATCGAATTTGTGGCTTTAGCATTACTTGGTAAAGAAGTGAATGGTTGAAAAACTTGCTTCTTGAGATTCCATTGTGGCCTAAACCTATAGCACCTATTTCTATCCGTGTGATAGTGCGACTACATTGGCTAAGGCTTATAGCCGGATGTACAATGGTAAGTTTAGACACTTAGGTGTCGGACATAGCATGATTCGTAAGCTTATCATGAATGGGGTGGTATCTATAGAGTTTGTTAGATCTCAATGAACTTAGTTGATCACTTGACGAAGGGTCCGGCTAGAGACTTGGTTATAAAGTCCGCTAAAGGGATGGGTTTAAGTCCAACTTAGTCACTAAATGCTAGACACCAACTCCTCCTAAGGAAACTTGGGAGCCGAGTTCAATGTGGAAAGTCAACATTCGGTGGATGGAGCACATGTTTTATTTACATCCCAAGGTTGTGCTCGAAACTCTTTGAAAGGAGGATGAAGTCTTTACTTCTTAATGGTTAATTTTCTTTGAAAAAGTGCTTGGTGAGCATGAATAAAGAGGAACCACCTTTGTAAATGTTGAAGTTTTGCCGCTTGGGGAGCTTTTGGACTTTAGCTTTTACAACATTTATGAATTTGGATATGGACACATGGCTTGTATAGTGTCGGGAGTCGATAAGTGTTTGAAAACTTGTGTGTATTTTATCTTCGGTATTCAAATGGGTTGAAGGGTTCAATTCTTAGAACACCGATTCTCGAATATTTGAACGTGTAATTTACTAAGATGGAAATTCAATCTCGTGACATTTTCGTTTATGCACATGTTTTGTTTAATGTTGGTTTTCATGCAAAGGAAGTGAACTAAATTTGGGGAGGATTGTTGGAAAATTTAGTGCACTTGTGGGATTAGTTCACACCTTGTAATGGGTTAGGAGGTATGGAGTGTACACCATAAGGTCCATGAACATCCCGACTCTAATAGTGGTTTGTATTGGTAGTGCTAGTAGAAATGCTGGCGGTGGAAAGTAATCTTGTTTGTGGTTTCCACCGAGGCAAGAGTTAATCGAGGCGTTGTTTCCAATCAAGCGTGTTTCCACCGATAGTGCTTATGAAATGATGATGAAAATCGCTTGTAACAGACTTTGACCTATTCAAGTGGCGATTATAACCGCATAATGACCACGTTTAATTGGTCATGTAACCACTAACGGCTATAATGGGGATAATTATGAGGCAATTAATGGGCGATTAATTCTCATAATTCCATTTGACTAGTTAAGAGTAACCTCCTATAAATAGGAGATCTGTTTATGCATGAGAGATACACAGAAAAAAATAAACACTTCTAAGCAAAAGGGTTATTGAATTGTGCCTAATTCTATAACTACATTTGGTCTTATCCCAAGTAGATATTCGTGTAACCCAGGCATTAGGGTCAAATAGTTTACTTTGGAAAGTGATCACACGATTCCAAGTGATATCCGGTAACCACCTAGTGGTATTTATTTCTGCTGACTTGGTTCTTGTTTCTGCTGACATTGATTATCTTACCCTGTTCTGGGAAGTTAAACACCAACACAAAAAACATTGAAGCACATATGGGTAAACGTGAATCACATTTCATTGAAAAGTTTGCAAAAATTACGCCGAATACATAACAATCCTATATCACATGAATGACAGCCAGTATTTCAACAATGTAATCCTATATAAATTCCGATTCTAACTTGTTCGAGAATTCTTAACTTGATGCCTTCATGTTATAAGCCCAGCAATTACTAAATAATATTATACAGTAATCAATCAGACGTCGTTTTGTCCGGGCTTTTCCCGCCTTTTTTTGCCGTGCCACTTTTGCCCCGCTTTTCCGGCCTTCTTTTCCCCAGTCCAGTTCTACCCATTCCAGTTCATGACCAAAAATGATAGCGCTGAAAGATTCTCGACACACACAAACACTATTTATAGTATATTATGTTATTGTAGCGTTGTATAGCCTAGTAAGAAAAAATATTTATATGATGATATTATAATGCAGCCAGTACTACCAAGCTCATACATTTCTGCATACAACAATTATCCATGTGTTGCTTCCTAATGTCATGCGAGCTAGTTGGGGTATTGCCTAAAAAGAAAACATGAAGGCAAAAAAAGACATTATACAAATATCAAGAATACGAATAATAATGACAGCATGATCCAAGAAAACCAATTGCAAATTCTGGAACGATATATGTAAACTAATACTACTTCTAAACTAAAATAGAGCAATATATGATCATGAGCCAATAGATGAAGAACTATTTGCTCAATTTAACATGTACGTAGATGTAGAAGTGAACCAAGATACGTAGATATTTAAAAAAAAATTAGTTAAAAAAATGTTGAAGTAGAGACTAAAAAAATACAGGCGGTGCAGCCTACTTATCCCTAATACTCCATAATTTCTCTGTCAACAGTATACAGGTTTTTGTTTCTCAGGTTTAGTGTTTTACGCTCATATGAAAAGTAGCAATTAAGAATTTAGACGTAATCAGCATATATATGTATAATACAGGTACGTAGAGATAGTGCATTTTTTATGATAGTACACTTAGGTAGTATATGATTTGTGATATAAGATTAATGAACTTTTGTTTCCCAAGGACGAAACAAAAACCAATTCTGTATTTCACATAAGAATAACTGGACTGGCAATGTTAAGGCAGACAGTGTATGAGTATAGAAAACTGCAAGTTAAGCATTATAACAGGTCAGAAACACTAAAGTTGAGTCCATACCTGAAGGCATTTCGCTGGCTATTCCAGTATTCACATCCGAGGGACGACGTAAACCGAAAACACATACATTCGCAAATCCGGATACCCTCGCACCTGCAGCTGCTACACGTTCTGTAGCAACATGAACGGTTGGCTGAGCGTGTCCCGAAAAGCAGCGGGTATCTGCATCTACAAAATGATAGCAACAGGATATGTAAGAAAGATAAATGCGAGAATATACTGGACAACGAAACTATATTAATAGACTCAACCTTGGGATACATCACGTTGAGATGAGCGATCGTGCACAACAGCAACGGAGCCTTAAACCGACACGTTGATAGCGTCACCAACATACACATTGCTACTATTATTATCCTGTTGCCGCACCGAGTTTGAGATACATGTACCCCAAATGATGATAACATCAGAGACGGGACAGCAGCAAAAGCCCAAGAGCCGGAGTAAATACCCATGAAGAAACCTACAACAAACATACCGGGAGTGTGAAAGTGACTGTGTACAGGCACATAACCAAGTACACCTTGTTGAGGAAGTGTATAGTGTTCCGAACGTGATCCAGTTACAAATGTTGCAGAAATGGACACGCATATTTCAAAGAAGCCATAAACATAAATATAACATGCAAATTACGTGACAGTATGTAGATATAAGAACATACCATGAAGGGTAGAATTATAGAGATCATACACCTTTCCCTTTCCCTTGCCAATGATTGGAGCACCCAGAGACAGCCGCCTCGCATGATCCGGCTCATTTATTGTTAGCTTAGTGGACACATAAGGCGCCGCATACAAACATTCCATTGTATCATCTGGCCTCTGCATATCCCCATAAGGAAAGACTGTTTCTGAAAGATATCACATGCTTTTCTTTTTCCCGCACTTGCGTTAGAGCTAGTAATATCCACCAATGGACGCCGTACATACATCATTACTAACTAAACTATTCCCCTGATAACGTGAACATGCTACCCACAGCAGAATAGATCTCTACAGGATTTAGCAAGGCGAAAAAGTAACCGATACGACGATTGTTGGATTCGCCAATGGACGACACACACTCGTGCCAACAGAATCAGTAACCTTACCATTGTTCTTTGTAATATAGAAGTTACGGTATGATCAGCTGAAACTAAAGTGGGTGGGTTCACATTGCTTGATAGCATTGTGAAGCTCCTTTAAATGCCCGTATTTTGGTTGTCTGATCAAACCTGTAAGACAATATGGTTGAGGTAATTATATAAAATTTGAGATCACAAACTATAGGTATTTTGGTAACAAAACTTGATGTGTTTTTTTCATGTATCGAAGACCTTTAAAGTCAAAACTCACCATATTCATCAAGTGGGCCATCGTAGTCATAACTGGTAGTGATGAACGGGCCTCAAGCAGAGCGACCAAAATTAGTTCCTCCATGGTACTGTTATTAAAGATAAAAGTAATTAAAAACTAACAAAAAGGTTTATTATGTTTTGGATAACTATCGAAATTATTCTTTTGTAGAGCTACCAACCATGTAGTAGTTTAAGAAAGATGCACCCTTTTGTATAAATCGAGCAACACCAAAAGCCAAATCTTGAACAGGTCTCTCATGGATCGGACCACCGAATTCTGAGAACCATCCACTCCAAGCCTCGGTCCAAATGGTAGGTTTGTATGGCTTGTTTGGGGAGAATGCATCACGGTAGAAACCATTGCGTGTGTTTATCTGTCACCAATGGCCCAAAATAATATTAGTAACATGTTCACATTAGATGATTTAAAAGTTAGCAACATGATACAGAAACTGGTTCACCAAATGTAGTTATAGTGCACATGAAGTCATTACTTAGAAATCTTTAGTTAAATCTATTTTAGGTTCTTTTCCATTATTAGCAACTGACAATGATAAAGTTAGAAGATTTTTATTGACCATTGATGAAATCTCATTTATTAGAATTAAATTAAGGTCAAGGTTAGTAAATGGTAATATTTTCATCCCATGAAAATCACATCAATTGCGCCTTCATATCGCAATCTTTGACCATTAGTAAAATGATTAAAATACCCTTGTCTATTACGAAGACGTATGAGATCAACCGTTGAAAAACAAAGGGGTATTCAATAATCAGCAATATTACATCAAGAAACATAAAAATTGTAGCTTTTTCATGTGAGTAATATAAATGAACCACGGGGTCGTATCATAAATGCTTACAATATGATCGGGTGCATCGTCTTGGTTGCACATGACCCATCGGACACCGGTACCCAATCTGACGGCTAGATTTGCAGCCCAGGTCATGATAAATCTTGTTTTCCTTTGTCAAAAGTTATTATTGGAGTTTTAATAGAAGTACGGATAGAGAAACGATAAAATAAAAACATATATAGTCTGATATACAGGGGTCCTAATCTTGAGCAAGAAGCAACTTTTTTGAAAGTGGGGATTTCCCAAAATTCAGATTATTATATGCAATGCTCGATTACATTGCAACACGTAGGTTATTAATTTATATCTGTATGCGTCGGTGGCTTGTTCAGTATATGAGAGACATAGTTAAAGGCGCAAAAGAATACCTGCTCTTAACTTCGTACATGCGCATCAGTAGGTGGAAATTCGGAACCATCGCTGCACACGGAGGTGTCCATCCCGTACTCCTAAAAAAATTGAGGAAACAACATATTATTAGTAGCCAATAATATCCTTTAAGAACATACACATAGTAGGCAAGTAGCACTGACTTATGATACGAAAGTGCAGTGCATGAGTCTAACCACATGAACCGTATTACCTGCATCAATTGCTTCTGGTGGTAGCTTACCAACTAAATTATAAGATGTGTCGATTGGTCGTCAATTAGTCAATCAAACACGCCGGGTTTCAGTTCACGGCGTACTCTAGCACATGATCAACTACAGATCTGCAACTAATACCAAAACATAAGATTTATGACACACTATATAAACTATCCAAAAAAAACATAAATTAAACTATAAGATTAAATTAACTAAAACATAGAATCATCAACTAAACAAACATTAAAGATAATAGCCAATCAAAACAAATAACATGACAGCAATAAAAAGTATAAGTTCAACGTATTATTAAGGGATAAAAAGACCAAGCCAAATATAAATGCTGTTGTTATCATACTTATGCTATACAAAACTGTCACACATTCACACCTTTTCGTTTATGCTTCCTCCTAATTGAATGTCATGGCAACTGCAAACCTTCAAACGTATTTTGCTCGTGCCCTCCTTCTTTCTAATCAAAACTTACAATTAACCCAAAGACCATTTAACTAAGAGCTACCAAAACCCCATAAAACTCTAGATTAGGGCCTGTTTGGCAAGAGCTTTATTTGAGAGCTGTTAGCTTTTTGTTATAAAATAATCTTTTTTAAAATAAATAGCTTCGTTTGGATACGTTTGGATGCATTAACTTCAAGCTTTTATTTCAAACAAATAGCTCCTAAATGAAAAGCGATTCATGAAGTTTTTAAATATTTTGAGCTGTTAAAACTTTAAATTCTTGATATACCCTCTAAACATTTGTTTATAATTATGTATATGTCCTTTTACGTCATTTTACATCTTATAATTACATTTAACACCTAACTTACCAAACACTTTTATTGAAAAAAGATACGACTTGTAGCTCATGTTATCAGATTTTAGCTTAACGACTTTTACAACTCGATTTCTGACTTCAAACATACAACTACCATGGTATCCAAACAGCGCGAAAAAAGCTGGTGAAAAGTGAAAACCCACACCAAAACAGGTATCCAACGCAAAATTATATATATAGTAATTAATGTAAACCTAGTACATTCTTCTTCCGAAGGAGTGATATGGGTAATGATGCGGCCAAGAGAAAGCGCCAAAAACGAGGAAAAGGGAGTGATATTGGTAAGGGTGCGGCCAAAAGAAAGCGCCCCTGCGTTGAATCGGAAGGATTTCTAGGAAGGAGGATTCACCCCCTCGTGTTGAAGGGGAAGGGGAGGATTCAAGTGCCCGTGTTAAATGGAAAGCATTTTCTTATGGAAGTGAGTATTCGCCTCCCCGTGTTGAAGGGCAAGGGAAGGATTCAAGCCCCCATGTTAAATGGAAAGGATTCACTTATGGAAGTGAGGATTCACCTCCCCGTGTTGAAGGGCAAAGGAAGGTTTCAAGCACCCGTGTTAAATGGAAAGGATTTACTTATGGAAGTGAGGATTCACCTCCCCGTGTTGAAGGGCAAAGGAAGGTTCCAAGCACCCGTGTTAAATGGAAAGGATTTACTTATGGGAGGGAGGATTCACCTCCCCGTGTTGAAGGGCAAAGGAAGGTTTCAAGCACCGTGTTAAATGGAAAGGATTTACTTATGGGAGGAGGATTCACCTCCCGTGTTGAAGGGCAAAGGAAGGTTTCAAGCACCCGTGTTAAATGGAAAGGATTTACTTATGGAAGTGAGGATTCACCTCCCCGTGTTGAAGGGCAAAGGAAGGTTCCAAGCACCCGTGTTAAATGGAAAGGATTTACTTATGGAAGTGAGGATTCACCTCCCCGTGTTGAAGGGCAAAGGGAGGATTCAAGCGCCCGTGTTAAATGGAAAGGATTTACTTATGGAAGTGAGGATTCACCCCACCCCGGTGAACCAGGTACCATTAAGACTTCAATGGTTAACTTCCTTCTTTTATATTTCCACACGTTATTTCTTTATTTTGATGATGAATTCAGTAGGTCTTAAAAACATTAAATATATATATATGTAATTCATAAAAATGGTACCCCTTCACATTTATCAGTAATTCATAACTGATGTTTCCTTATAATTGTTGTACACAGATTGTCATCTGGGACGCTCTTACTGCAGAAAAAGTAGCAAGATGGCCATCTAATCATGTCGGTGCACCCAGGTGGCTCGAACACTCACCTACAAAGGCAGTATTCGCGTCATGTGGTACCGACCGGTCAATAAGATTTTGGAGGGGAACCCCTTAGTGCCATAGAAATTAAGGAAGTATTGTTATGTCAAATTTTTGTTTTATAACATTATATATCCTCTTAAACTTTTTACAAATCATTCTAGATTTCTAGTCAGTAGATACTTGGCAAAAAAGTATGTGATGTTGGATTTCTATATGTATATGAATTCGTGTCACATGTCTAATAAAAAGAGTTGTAGGAACGCGTTTGAGAGGATGTACATTACTCTTTTCACAGGTTGTGTGTTATTTTTTCGTTACTTATTATAACATTTACTCTTGGTCAAATCTGAAGGGGAGTAAGCAGATCTGTGGAGATAACTATCCTTTGAGCTTTTAAACATATGATAACGAGAAATTGTAAGTTGTCTTGATTTGAGAATTTGATAATCTGTTTTTTAGAGGGTGCCTACTTGATCCGGATACAAATGTTGTTGTTATTGTGAGTCCATATTATTTGTATGACATATCAATATCAAATTCACAAAATTATTGATGCAAAAGTCTTAAAGGAATGATCTTTCATATGTTGAGATCGGTTCAACTCGTTGAGGATTAAGCAATGCTGCTCTTCTTCGTCTTAAACTCTCCAAGATATTGACTTGATTCTTTCCTCGCATATGCTTCAAAATTTGTCAAGAAATATGGTTTATCGATATTTTTCTAAACCTGGGTTTACCATAGCATGCAAGACTGACTACTGCTAGTTGATAAATGTTTTAAATGCTTAGCCCTCATCTTTAGTATGACTAAATACTCACCTGTTCAAAGGAAGAGACTGGACTCGATAGACCACAGACTGATTTCTAGTGAGGCTCTTCTGCTGAGAGAAGCTGCATGCTTACAACAATAGCTTACACTGCATGCTTACAAGTTACAACAATAGGACACAAGGTTTTGAATAAGGATGATTAATGGATATATTTTAATAATATATTCGGCCACCAGCAGGTTTGTTCCGAAAATCTCTATATATTCTGGTGTGGATTGCTAAAACTCATTGCACTTGAGATACATTCAAGTATAATCATAAGAAAAATGAGCTTTCTAATATATTCTATCTTATGAGTTCAGCATAAACACAAACGTACTACAAAAATGACATTTAATTTTGTGAAATCATCCAAGGACTAAGGCTGATCTTCACAGCTTGTTGAACAAATATACTGGTCTAAGACAATGTGCGTCATTACCGGCATTAAACTAATTGTTAAAACCATTAAGAGCGTCATGCCTTTGATGACGGAACCAAAAAAGCATGGTGCACCAAGGCACCAAGACACCAATATACATCTTATATGTTAGCCGCTCTTTGTCAAAATAATAATTTTCTCTTCACAATTCACTCTTTTCTTTCATTTTCCCCATCAAGAAATTACTAAGCTTTAAAAAAATTAAGCTCATTACCTTATAAAATGTATGTTCTCCAAATCACAAACACAACCTAATTTGATGCCTCTCATTTGTTTGACGTTTTGGTCGTCGTCGTGGCCAGGGCCGACCTTGTTGGCACTTGGCACTGACCGGTTGATTGAATCAACTATCACGAACCACAACTTTGAACATACTCAACCATAAACAACAAAACAAAACACAGTTTTAGTAGCTGAAAGTCTGAAACCATGTCTCCTAAACTGATCTTTTAAAGACCCAAATACAAAACTAAATATTAAAAACCAGAACCCGCCTGCTCCGCACGGTGAACTTGCCTATGATTCAAATTATCTAACAGAGTAATTCTAAAAGTCGTTCTATTGATCCCAATTGCCTCATGCAAACTCCAGTAATAACTACGTACGGTGTACCAATCACGGTTGGTACGCACAGTGATGCGATGATGGTCTTGAGTATGATATTCATATGTCATATCATATTGTCCTCTTACAATCACATTGGCTGCTTCAATTACGCCCAGCACATCAAGGAATAGTGACTGATCATGGACAACATAATCTATAGTTATGCCGCCTTCAATCTGGTTTCGTATGTTCATAATCTATCAGGCAATGCATGTACTCTTATTGCTTCATTCTCGTTGTTCATCCAGTTAAACACTTCTAGAGTGGGACACTTCTATAGTGGGGAACCTCTAAAGAAGTTCAAGCATGTAACTTATAGAAGAAAAAAAGTCAGCAGCAGTACTTATTTAAAAAACATTGATAAACAAAGTAAAAAAAGAAGTTCATAAAAAGGAAACTTATGTTTGAAGTAATCACAGATATCATTCAAAGTATTCCCGCGTTTTGAGTGGTGCAAGAGTTTCCTTGGTAAGTATTTCTGGTTAGCAGCAGTGTGTTTTGAGTGAGGTGAAGTGAGTGCGAGTTGTTGCCATTGAAATTTGTTCTTCATTTCATTGAAATCTAGAATAAGCATGTTTCAGTAAATAGTTTTCGATTTACCATACATTAGCAAATACTTTTTTGAAGTACTACTGTCTAGGTAAAAACTCGGAAAACATACCCCAACTGACGTTAGGCCTCATTTCCACATGGATTATAAAGATAACGACTCAACTCAAGGCAGCTACTGCAGCCTTGCTAACGTAAATAACATTAACGAAATTTGTTGTAAAAAGCATAAACAAAAAAATTGTATTGTTGCTCTCAAGTTATATAATTTACTACATTTAAATCATTTCAATTCAACATTTCAAAAAGACACAACCTTTCAAAACAAAAAGGCAGTAATCACACAGAAAACCATCATAAAACTCCAAGAAAGAACAAAGATATGATTCCAGCCAATAATGGTCATCAACCAATGTAGTTAAAAATGATTCCAATACATTACAAGTAATTGGAAACACAACCCCCACAAACCACATTCTCATCGGATACAATGTCTATGATCTATGCTCCAACATAACGACCAACTACATCTATTACTATTACTCCTCTACACCACCAAGCCCGTGTGATGCTAAACGCCCTTTTTGTACCACACCATTCAGCTCATGTGATCACAATTAGAGAAAAATCAGAGCTAAAGTTTGCACCAACAGAAAAGCTAGCATGCAATGTTTTGGGAAGAGAGAATGGATTCTAGCAGAATCAACCATATGTTAGCCTTCTATGAGTTGACCATTTCGTCTTGAATCTCATTGGGTGCAAGAAGTCCAGGAGTGCTAAGCACCTTGTTATCCTGCAGAATAAATAGCCATGTTAGAAGTCGTGAGAGAATGATCAAAAAGCAAAGCATCATTGAATTGTGGATATGTTATGGCTGGTAAATCAGCATCATTTTATCAGTGTTTGGATGTGTGCATCTGCTTTTTAAAGAAATGATCTACGAGTACTAATTTTGCAGCAGCCTCAACAAACTATTCAAATCTGATTATCTGACCCCGGATAATTAAATATTCAGGACCATACTATGTTTAGTCTAGCTCAAATAACTATCATAATGCAAATCCAGATGCCCCTTAAAATGTCAGCACCAAGTCATAACTGAGCATTCCAGGATGAGTAACGAAATCAATACACGGTCTTCTGGCACTTACCTGTGCTGAAAATTCCTTTGTCTGCACTAGAAAGTCCCGAATGTTGTTTTTGAATACAGCAAGGTCTGTCTTTGATTCAAATAGTCCATTTACAAATTTCACAACCTGTAACGATTGTCTTGATTGAATGAGTATCAAAAAAGGAGGAAAAAAAGAAAGAACATTAGCTTCATCATTACTTGCCTCAGGTGCTGGAATGTTGGGGAAAGAGGCACCGAGAAGCTTAATAGTATACTCTCTAACAAACATCCCATTATTAGGATATGAATATTGAACAATGGATGCATCCCATAAAGGCTCGGTCAACGAACCTGATTCCACCTAAAAGTTTCACCATCATCATAATATTAGATATGCCAGAACATCAGAGGTATATTTAGTGCGGGTTGGTTAATGGGTCAAAAGTTGACACCATTACATTATATACTTGATCAGAGAAAAACTGGAGATATAGGACCAAACAGATAACGTACCAGGCAAAATAAATGTTGTAGCACTAACACATGCAACTTGAATCCCGGCTTATGGAATGTTTCCGTAAAGAGAGAAAATATTTCTTGCATAATCAACACAAAATAAGACCTGTAGAACTGATTACAGAACTCAGAGAACTGCAAAGAAAATAACATAAGATCAAATCAATAGATTACATGAATAGAGCCAAATACCGGACAACGGTCTCACAAATCATACCTGGAAGTTCTTAAGCATCTCCAATAAAAGATTAAGTCTGGTCTCAGCAATGTTCCTTTCGGTGTGTCGAAATGCCCCATGATAGAACTTAAAGCTTGAAAACAATGTGTAGCAATGGCCCGAAGTAATGAAAAAACTTAAGACGGTGTTCAGAGTAATCTTCGAAATTCTTGGTTATCATCCGTAAGAAAACACTAGCATCTTAGAAAGAGTGATAGCTAGTGTAACATGTAGTATACAGACATTTGTTAAACTGCCTTTCTAAGTTCATGCTGTTAAAAATAAGTAAAAACATGAGTCAAAATATTATAACCTCCAAAGTGCACTGGAAAACAGCTTCAAATATACGGGGAACATCATCTATCATGGCACCTTTGTACCTACATTCAATATGCAACGTTCAAGAATGTAAACCAGTCTGATAGAAAAAACACTATTACCAATTAAATTCATAAGTAGAAGTGGCAATGTCGACCCAAGGTTGATTTTAAATGCAAAAATCTCCTAAATCATTTTGTTTGGATTATAAGTACTATGGAACAATTAATTTGTGTAGTCATATTTAGCATCCTTACAAAAGTATTATAGAGTAAAATTTTAGACAAAGTGTTTCAAGTCAACTCAAGACAATCTAGTTGATCCGTTACCCAACTTGACCCACCTATTTTGCCTAACATATATATATTACCTAAGAAGCTACACATAGGAAGTCCTAGAAGCTTAGGGCCCCCCCTTCAGCAGTGCCAGATGATATAACTTTACTGTACATTCTGTGTAATGTAATTAAGTTGACAGAAGTGTTAATTATTTGATAAAAAGGTAGATACAAGTGGCGAAGACATAACAGAGCATACAACTAAAGGGAGAAATGTACTTGTAAACAGTAAGCATGTCAAAAAAATATTAGTCATATGTGGTAGAAAATAAGTTCCAAGCGCACTGGCAGCACTTGTATTTGTCTGTGAACAACAACAGGTGCAAAAACAAGATTTTAATATATCTATAAAAGGTGACATCACACATAACAAAGTTCAATCACAAATAAAAATCTACGATAAAAGGTGAACAAGATTAACATATGAACCTGTAATAGGTTAAGCACGATCCTAAAATCATCTTGATCCTTCAGGAAATCCGCGTTGCCACGTGCATGTCCTATAATCTCAGCCCATTTCTACACTCAAAACTTATTGTAAGACACGATACTCAAAGGCTATATTAAGAAACATGTTCGTTTACAAAATCCTACCTGATTGGGTAGATTCATCAGCCTCTGCAGATAATCATCCCATTTTGATGCCTCAGATTCAGCTTGAATCATATGACCAACCTACCAAAAGGAGAACATCCCAACAAAAAATGTTTGCGGTGATGGAGCAGTGAGCAGAAATCTTGTAAACATAAAAGGAAAGTTATTCACTAAACTCTTATTGTACAGATGCACTTACAAATTCATAATATGAATGAATCTGGTGGGGTTCCAGATCTGCAATGGTGGTTGGAACCATCATGTATATGCATGTACGATAGTGCCAAAGTATAAAGATACTAAAGAGGGGTCATAGTATATGTTACCTGTACCAAGACAAATTTGCTAGAAAAATGTGTCAAGCCATGTCCTGAAATCAGGAATCAACCTTTAATTGAGCTACCGTCTGGAACAAGGCATATTTGCTAGAGCAATAATCCCTTTATAGAAAGAGACCCACCAGATTGTCACACGTAGAGTATTGATTGAAACAGTGAAGGACCATACATATTATTACTGGCAGTAACAACTTTGTGTCCTTCCCTTTTGTTACTTCACAGAGATTTAGTAGATCAAGAATGACCATAATAAGAAGCTTGTTCTCCTCAAATAATCAAAATACAACATAAAAAATGTAAATTTTTATTCACAATGTACATGAGATATGAAATTATAGAATTAGTCAACACAGTATAGTATTATAACGCAAACAATAACATCAGCTTTGACATGGGCCATGCATAGAGTTGTCTTCTTTGTGATTTTTGTCCGCCAAGACCATCAACCATAGTTTTAATCAGAAAACTCTACAGCATGACAGTGTTTGGGATTGCTCAACTTTTCTACTTATGCTTATGCTAAAATATTACTAGTAAGTACTTATAAGCTTCTTAAAAATAAGTCAGATGATGCAACATTTGCCATGTCATATAGTTGAATCATACCTAAATGGCTTTATAGGTCATAAAATTTGGATTAGAAATTACAAAAATCAAAACTTTAACTTTTTTGTATGACACAACCAAAAATCACTACCTGATTTTTCTGTTTCCAACAAGATAGTTAACCAAGAAAATAGAGTGGGTTTTCTGTATTAGCCTTTCCCTATCCTACAATATAGAAATTGGTCCATAGAAAATTTGGACCAAGCTGATTAGTGCTTTGCTTGGAATTTTGTTTGCTAGGTAACTATTGGAGATGGGATGACAATATGTCGCAAAAGGTGATTTCTTCATAAGCTTAAAAAAACAGCAATAAATCTCAAAATATCTTGGCATTAGGCTCAAAGGGTTATCAAATGTTTGACACGTTATTACAGAAGGTGCTTCAATCTGGGGTAATAACCAAGTAAACAACACCTACTTATAACATGAAGCTACATTCTCAATATCAAGACAAAAGCAAGTCTTGAAACATGAGTTCAAGTTGTTCACACTTATCTGCAGAATGCAGTGGTAGTTTTGCATATCTAAGACGCAAGTAAAAATCGGTAGGCGCTAGTGAGGCGGTCGGGTAGGGCCTAGCGATTAATCGAAAGTTAGGCGGGATTAATCGGGATTAATCGGTTAGAATTTTATGAACAAAATTGTAATTTTAGATATTGTTTATATTATATGTATGAGATAAACATAGTGCATCAAAATTCAAATATTTCAAGTGTTAAAATATAAACATATACATAATTATTCAAAGTTCAAAGTCAAACAGAAATATTACTCAGTTTGTTGACCATTCTAAGCGAGCTTTGAGCGATTTTGTTCGATTAATCGGTTTGTTGACCAATTTTTAAGCGGTTTTGTCCGAATTTTAAGCGATTTTGTTGACCAATTTTTAGCGATTTTGTCGATTAGACCGATTTTGTTCGACTTTGTCCGATTAATCGGTTTGTTGACCGATTTTTAGGCGATCTTTGACCAAACCGATTAAATAGGCCGATTATGATAAATCAAGGCGCTTACTGACCGATCAGCGATTATGCGGGGAATAATCGACTGCCTGGGCCGATTTTTACAACAGAGGATGCAACTCAAACTAATTGTTCAACATAGTAAAAGACATGCTTGATTCCTGTAAATTGTACTGATGATTCCATATTAGTTGATGAAATTCCTTCTTGCTAATCCACACAGCTTCAGATGATTAAATCTGGCAGAAATGGGGAAAAAAAGTAAGAGATCAGAGAGCCATAAAGCTAAAAAGGAACAAATAAATAGATGTAAATATGAATGCCGTAAAGTAATGGAAAGAATTCTAGCATCAAATTTGATTGTGTTACAATCATGGAAAGAATTCTAGATTAAATAAGAATTATATACTTTTTCCAGTGTTACAATCCCATACAAACAAATATAAATTCAAAATTGACAACACATAAAAACTGCACATGCTGTTGTGTGTTCTAATTTGCAAGAGTGTATCTATAGGTACGGTATGGGTACCATCTATAGTCAAACACTACAGCTATTCTATGTAAATTTGACTGCATAATACTTGTGCGTTATCCATAAAATACCCATGTATACTGTTTTGTTTCAGATAATATGCCGGTCTGGATAGTCTATTTCTTACAACTTAAACTGGATAGTCTGATTCATATATTTGCATGAAGATCTGTAAGCAATTACTTGTATTCGTGAGGAAATATAAGTAAATTGGACACAACCTTTACTTGCAGATCTTTTGAGTGTGTAATTGGTAAAAGAGTAGATAAATGCTATTGTGGGAGAGCATGTAGTTGTTAAATACATAAACTGTGAATCAACTTTGGATGGTCAAACTCTACTGTAACTGTTTTGACAAGCTAATGGGGATAGATGCAAACCTTTAAAACTCTGCCAAAGACTACCAAAAGAACTTATACATGAAGCTAATAAGTTTACCTCACTAATTAAATCTACAAAAGAAAGGAAAGCCATTTATAAATGTAACCTGGTTAAACAAAATAACGACTAACTGATCTATTCTTATCCTCATGCATTAAAAGGTATAATTCTTATAGTGAATCTTCTGATTTTGACTCAAATTTAAATACATAAACTGTGAATCAACCAAACATGAAATCTTAAAATCAACTGGGCAAACAAGAAACACTACATTCTTACCATAATCCAATAAACAAGACTTCAAGCGAGGTTACATTGTGGCAATATAGTATCTAATCCCTAACGATGAGTCTACCACTAGCTAAAAGACCCGTAACTGTTTGCAATACGGTAGATTATACAAAGAAAATTCTACTATTAAACAATCTATTAATATCCCCAATCTATTAAACAATCTCTTAACTTTCAACAATACCCATATTACACTATAATTGACACACTATGTATTTCACAAATACACCTAAACTTGTTACCATTAAGCAAATTACTGATATCCAGAACCAAAGATATACTATACATTTATTTACATATGCACCTAAATTTACTATTACAAATGTACCTGAATCTACTACTATCATTAAAGTGTGATTATCGATTCAAAGGTCTAGCTTATTGAAGAACTACTGATAACACGAAACTACAGTATGTAGATACTATTAAGTCTATAAGTAGTCTATCAGTAGCTAAATAGATATGTATTTGTTTACCATAATCACTTACAACACGGAACATTTTACAAATGCTTTTACCAAAAGTGGAAGTGTTTTAAATTTGCACTAGAAAGCTTTTACCTAATATGAAGACCTCCCTCAAGCAATCTTTCCACCAGCACCACTGCCACTTTTTCCACCAGATTCACTCTTTTTCTTCTTCTTTGGAGGCTGTGACATAAATTAATTAACAAAGTGAAATAAACTAATAAAGATTAAATAAGAACTTAAGAAATAACATGAGAAATGGAAGAAGAGGAAAACATAAGGTTGATATCTTACCTCCATTTCTTCATCAGAAGATATCTCGTTCTCAGTCATTGAAGAAAACACGCTAAGAAACTAACAAAAAATTAAATAAGAACTTAAGAAATGACATGAGAAATGGAAGAAGAGAAAAACTAATATTAGCATATAAGGTTGATATCTTACCTCCATGTCTTCATCAGATATCTCGTTTTCAGTCAACGAACAAATTAGACGTATGTTGTTCACGGTTGTACCATTGTACCATACAAAACAGGAACAAATGGAACCTAAAAAAGAAACATTTAATAAACAAATAGCATAAAAAAATAGAAAAACAGTAAAGAGGCTGTTTTCATACATAAGTCAACTTAGACAAATGCTCATTGCTTCCGTAGCTACAACAATTGAAGCCTTGGCTATCTTGAGAACACAATCGAATGCGCCGATAGGGAGGAGGGTCATGACCACTTTGTTAAGAGGATAATATGGATTAATAAAATATTCAATACAAAAAATTAATGTCATATAAGAAAAACATACCTTTCAGTCAAAAAAACAATCTTGTAAAAGATGTTTGCCTTCAATAACGATGACGCTTTATAGGTGGTGACAAGTTGTACCTCTGCAGAAAGCTCATTTTCCATGTTCTTGAGAGCACGTTCTTTAGGCTCCTTTAAAACAGTGATGACAAACTCTTCGTCGCAGAGAACTTTCTTCTGCATCCAAACAGGAGATTTAACAAAGAATGACAGATCATTAATAAGTCAAAGTCAGGTTCTCAGTTAGCATGTAAACAAAAAATCGATTTAAGCATTTTGCAAATAAAAGTTAATAAGGATCTTACTTTGATCAAAACATCACTTTTGGAATTGCAGCCTTGTTTCTGAACGAAAACACTTATATACCGTGTGTTTGTTTATATAGTGATTAGGTTTGTGGGTTGTGTAGTTGCGGATCGTGGATGAGGTGATATTGGCCGTTGGATTACATGTTAGATTTCGGATCGTGGATGAGGTGATATTGGCCGTTGGATTACATGTTAAATTTGTGATCCATGTGAAGTGAAATAGACCAATGGTAGTCAAGCATGAATTTAGTGATTGGGTAGTAAAAAAAAAATTCATTCTTTTTTTTTCAAATTGGTAGATAGTCAAATTGCATTAAAGTTTACCTGCAAATTGATAGAGAGTAAATGCATTAGAGTTAATGCAGCAATATTTTTCTTTTGTTTTGGGTTTTATCAATATTAATACCCTTGTTGATGGTTTATGATAGTTTAGGCTCATTCCAAAAGTATGTTTGGTTATGGGTTCTCTTTTTCTAAAGGTTTGGCTATGTGTTTTATATAAAGTTTGCCACTTATCTCTTCCTACATACATCATTAATTAAATATTTTGATTCCTCCGGGCCCTTAAGTTTCTTGTGTGTTTTGTTGATTCCTCCCGTTTTCTGTTATTATTTTTTTGATTGTTTGATGTAGAAGCTAGTTATTCAGTTACTAATCAAGTAAATCTATTAGGTGGCTTCTACCACATCAAAAGAGCTTGTTACCATTAGTTAGGTTAAGATTTAACTGGCGTATATATACATCGATGCAATCATAGCCTATGCCCTTTGGTCCAGTATTGTATACAGTTAGTTCCTTCAACCAATGGTATGTATGTATGTTGTAAAATGCCCAAACAAAGGCCAAAAACTTAAACCCAAAAAGTCAAAAACAGGTCTCATTGTAAAGTAAAATGTACATTTTTTGTTACTGATATATAACCGATTTAATAGAATTAATCGTTGCAAAAAATTATATATAATCAAATATAGCTAAAAATTTGGGTTTAACCCATTTGAGATTTAGAAAAACAAAAAGAAAAAGAAGCTAAAATGCACATCTTTTCATACATGGGTTATTAAACATATACATGATGACAACATAAATTGCTAATATAAAATCGAAAGAAACAATATAAGCAAAGATTTAAGAAGAAAAAAAAGTAATTGGGGCGTACCTGTGATTTATGAAGGTGGTCTAACCCACGGGTGTTAACACAAATGCTGGTGT
Organism: Chrysanthemum lavandulifolium; assembly: GCA_022545495.1. NCBI lineage: Eukaryota > Viridiplantae > Streptophyta > Magnoliopsida > Asterales > Asteraceae > Chrysanthemum > Chrysanthemum lavandulifolium. The sequence goes on from CM040242.1 coordinate 191,986,935, forward strand.
GGCTGCACGGCCAGCTCCGGTACCGGTCGAGGTGGGCGACAGCCCAGGGCGTCAAGAAGTTGAAGGGCATAAAAAATAACTGGTGAGTTTGAGTTTGAAGGTTTCTTTGAAGAACTATGGAGGAAGATTATTAAAAGAGGCGGGGGTATAGAGAGAGTAAATGGAAAAGTACTAGTAAATGTGGGTAGGTAAAAGATGAAAAGCGTGAAGCGGTGTTTATAGGGAACATTAAGTAAGATATGAGTATTATTAAATTTCAAAAATGATCCTTTGTAGTTTTATAAATAGTTCAACTTTAAATGAAACTTTAATTTACAATACCATCACGTCTGCTTTGTGATCAATCATAGTGGATATCTATATTTTTGGTTTATTGGTATGCCTTAATTTGTAGAATCATTTTCAAGATCGAATTTGTGATCATTTTGTATTTGAGATGTACATTGTTACTTCTACTATATAGTCAACGAACGCTACAAATCATGAGACATTGATATTTTGTTGACATAAGACATTTGTTGTTTCTATCGGACAACAAAGTTAAGCCCCCCCTATCTTCAAATCCTGGCTCCGGCCCTGGTCTTACCAGTAAGAGGTGACTAGAAAGTCTAAATTTGAAGGAAATAATGTTGTTTGTTATTGTATAATTGTCTGAATGATTTTAATTCTCCATTTTTTAAATATATATTAAACCAACGCAATGCGATATTAAGTAACTTATGTAAATATAAAACAAACCCTAACAAAATTGTTTTCCTCTATTTTATCTAATTTCTTATCTTTTTTTGAAAAGAAAATTGAGTCCATTTGAACAATATTTATTTTCACATTATAATTTCCTTTTAAACTTAGAACCAAATAAATTACGAAAAGGCGAAAATCGGCATAAATCAATCATATTTTTTTAGATATTAAATTTTACTAGGCAGTACCCGCGCCTCTGACGTGATGTCTAGTTTTACGCAAAATTCGACGACCCATAAGTTTCTTTCAAATATTTGTATCGTTAGAGAATCATTTTCAAATAACTATAATTCTTATGTGTGGTTGCATAGCAGTAGAAATATACAGTTTTCAATAAAATTATGTGGAGTCAATCTAAGTGTGGAGTTATCTTTTCTAATAGGATTTTTTTAAGTTATTAATATTTTAGTAATAATAGATTTAAGCATTACAAAAAGCAACGATATTATGTATTTGGCAATATTATATTGTAGTTTAGAGGTATAGCCAATGTGTGTGACCATTTTTCTTGCTTTGTGGTAATTTATGCGGTGACAACTATTTTTTACATGTGTAGCATTTATCATTTGGTGTGTGGCTTTTAAACTTGTAACCTTACAAATCACCATAATAAGATTATTTTAAACTATCAATTTGAATATTAAGCATTGTTCAAAGCTATTTGTTTGGGGTACATATAATTATCGCTAAAGATAACAATACTATTTAATTTTTGTAATTCTAATAAACTTACATAACATTATTGATATACTGGACAAAGGGCTATACAATATATATTAACTGTTAAAAGACGATTCATATATGCTAGTCCTTTAAGTGGTGCAAGACTAACATTTTTCAAAATAACATTATACAAATGACAAAGTATATGTGTCAAAGCAAAATAAACAACAAAATACTACAATTAATTGGTCTCTCATTTTTCCAAACTTGTCACGGGTTCCACAACTACTTCATCATTTCTCATATAATTTTGTCAAAATTGAAACCCGGTTTGACCCAGGTGGTTCAACTAGTTGAACCATTCCGGTAAAAAAACAGGTCGATTAAAACCGAGTCAACCCGACAGGTTGGGTCGAAAACATGTCAAATTAAACGGGGTCACCTCACAGGGTTTGAAGCGTCCCGGGTCAACCCGGTTTTCTATGTGTATTAATAGTTTTCTTCTGAAATATACGTCTTCAACATTTCCTTTTTTAGTTTCAACTTTTCACTTTTTACTTTTGTTTTTCCTTTATATATAGTATATAGCGGGTACCCGCGTTTCGTGATGGGTACCACGTGACGATTACTTAGGAGAAATAGATCTCGATGAGACCGATTCACCAATTTGTATCGGTTTCACGGGTCCTCTCTAGTTCATTTTAGATTGCTTTAATTGGTTAGCCGAACCGGTGGCGACACGGTTTCATTAATTACGTTGGTCCGGTTCGTCCGGTTTTCAAAAGTATATGTACCATCAACTTGTTAGCTTGTATGAAGTTTTGTGTGTTTTATTAATTTGTATAATGTGTATATAACATGTATTTTTCATTTTAGGGTGTTTTAAAATAACATTAATTAGTGTTTTAATTATTTTATATTTTGGATTATGTTGTAGCTTCTTTAAATTATACGTTATGAAAATTTTATTGTATTTTTAGTAATGGATGTTCTAATTGGTTGTTTTTATTTGGTAGATGTGCTTTTAATTGGTTGTATAATGTGAATAAATTATTGTACTTTTATGTAATGAGGTGTCTTAATAAGAGTATTAATTATACTATGCATTTCTCTCGATTGACCAATTTAAAATTTTCAACTTTTAACTTTCAACTTTGTTGTTTTCTATTATATGTAGTATAACCGATATGCGATATTGTAATAAGTGTTTCGTATAACATTCAAAATAGAGCGTGAAAAGATCAAAATGTAATAACAAGCGTAACATGTGATAATTCAACTCTAGCAAAAATTCTTAACATGTATCAAAGCGACATATAAAAATATTTAGTGAGACTAAAAATAAAACATTACATCAATGAGATAGTACTAACGAGACACGTTACTCGTCGCGTTAAACTTCTTGATACGACATTTGAGGTCTAATCAAATTATTTTACTGAACAATATTATTTGATAATAACTACGTTTGAAGAAAATTTTAGGAATCAACTCTCACACACTATCTCATATAACTATTGTAGAGTATCCCGTGCATCGCGATGCAAAGTTATAAAAATGGTAGTTAGTAATATTATGAAGTGTATGTTTTACAACCATTTTCTGATTAAGCGTTTCCATTCCTTTGCAAATAGTCATAATAGTCTTTAAATAGTTTCAATACTTTCCTTATGCAAATAATATGATCATTGACAAATAATTATGTATTCAAAAGTGATGATTTTGTTTGATACAACCACGCATGACATTAAACACACGCGTTAAAGATAATTGGTTTCAACATTTAACAATTCATTTTAAGGAATTGATATGTACATATACCAATCTGATTAATACACATAAGTATTATAGATGGACCATTATGTCCTTTTATTGTTTTTAACCCCTATTTTTTCTCCACCAACGTGAACTATAAATTAATGCTTTCTTTCTTTGGTTTTAACGTTGACTATCATATACTCACCCATTAATTAGTCACATACTTGCAATTGTCTAATTTATCATTTCTCATATGAGTTAAAATCACTAATTTTAATATCCGTAATCATTCATGCATATATATATGTGACATGGGAAGCAAACTTATAGCTTCCGTTCTTCCGTTGTCCACATCTTATTCATCTAGGAACTACAAGTGCGAACTAAATAGTATTAGATGGGATTAATATAATGCACGTAGAATAGCGACTTGCTACACTTGAAATCTTGAAAAACAAATATGTTATCTCGTGCAAAACCAAATACAATCGAATGGATAAAAACAATTCCTCCATTAAACACAATTCTTATTAGGTTTTCCAACTTTCCCCATTAGCATTTTCAAACTTTCACCTTGACTTTTTTTCAACTTTCAAGTTTCAACAATTCACCATTATATAATTCAAAAGGGTATAATGGTAAAAATACTTTTTATTTTATTTTGAATTTTTTTACAAAAACGTTTTTTAGTTCCCTAAATTACAGGATTTATTTATTATTTATTATTTTTTTATTTATTTATTTTTCATTATACCTATTTAAATAAACATTATGTGCACATGTTTTTTTGCATTATGTGACAATTGTATTTTTCGTTATGCATAGGTGTTTTGTATTTGCACATGCATCTTTAAAAAATATTACATAAATATGTATACAACAACAAAACTTTATTAATAGATTTATGCAATTTTATACAAACAACAAAACATTATTAAAAAATATTACATAAATATGTTTTATTACAAATATATGAAGTGTGCACATGTGCATAATACAACGTCTTTAATAGTTGTCTTATGCCTACAAGTGAAGATGTTGATAAACGTCATACGCAAATAAACAATCGGAAGTCCTATCTTGAGTATTATAGAGTCACGGGAGGCTGCATTTTATCCCTATGGGTCGTATGCGTCTGGGCTCTACACTAAATATAGCGATTTTGACCTTTCTGTTCAACATGTTAATCAAGAGCATATCTTAGGCTTAATTGAAAGATTTATAAGGGAATCAAGACAATACACATCCATTGATTATCGTAGGGATATAAGAGTGCCTGTATTGAATTTCAAGCACGAGCGGTCAGATATAGACTTTGATATTACCGCCCATACCAAGTCAGGGAAAACAAGTGCATTGTTGATCTCACGACTAAAGTAAATGGATAGACGTTTTAGAGAGGTCGTCTTATTGGTAAGTCTTCGTTATAAATTTATTTTATTGATTAAATGAAAGTAGTGAAATTAATTTTCAAACCATACTTCCAAATTTGTCTCGTACTTGACTTGAGTACTCACATGAGAAGAACAGACGAGAATGAGAATTAGGAACTCTTTTACATAACGGACATCTTAGTAATATGTCCTAAGTATTCAATCTCCTTGTATAGTAATCCAAGTTATAAAAGAAGAGAAAAAATTTTAAACGACCCATTTGTATAACTATTTTACCAAAAGGACTTCGCCTGTGTTTTTTTTTATACAAAAATTAACTTTTAAATGTCAACCATTAGATTCATTTCAGGATACATTTTTAACCGTACACGTGTCCACAATTTTTCTGGGCGACATTTTGATGCGATTGAAAAGGTAAATGAAAATGGACTCGACTCTGGGTGACATATGGGCGAAATCCTGGGCGACATGATTGGCGATTACATTTTCCAAGTTTTAAAGGTAGAAAGAATCTAGGAAATCTAGTTAGCTGCTAGATTGCAAATATAACAATACAAAGAACCAATGAAGAGTAAAGTGCTCAAAATCCTAGGACCCTACACTCTCTCGTAGGGCTAGAAACAAACGAAAAGAAATAAATAAGTGTTATTTATTAATGTGGGAGTGTTTTTATGGGCAAGTGAGTAGGAGAGTGATCCGAATGGAGTAAAATATATTGGGCGAGTGCTATTTATATTTTCGGGCGAATACAATATATGTCTTGGCGAATAGCTAGAAATATTAATTGGGGCGATTTATTTTTGGGCGAGTAATGCCAGGCGAATAAAAAGTATGATTATAACATATTTTGTTCATTTATGTAAAACATAGAAAAAAAATTTAGTTTCGTAAAACCAATATGTAGAAGGATTATTTAACTAACTCATTTATAGAAGAATGTATTGGAATGATTTGTTTATTTAATTTATTGGTTTGAATTGATGACTGGGTTTTTATCGTTGAAGTTTATGTTGGACAAAATCGAGTTTTTAAAAAGGATGTGATAGAGCTCGAACTAGAGTTTCAGATAGACTTAAATGATGAAATTGAAACGTAATTATTTGGCATATTAGGAAGGAAGCTATGTGTCACAAGATTAGCCTCTTATGTGGCATTTAGTACTTTTGAAATTTAACGAATTAAGTATTAAAAAAAAAAAAAAAAATGTTGTTGTTCAACACTTTTGAGATTTTGAAGAGAGCTTAGAGATATGTACGTAAAGACTTGCATGATTGATGACTAAAGGAGCGATTATAAATTCGAGAGGGATTAGCATTTTTATACTTATGGTTTCTCACATGTGATCTTCTAGATTATCTATGATATACTTACGACTAGTCTAGAGATTTTGTTAAATACATCTTTAGATTAAAATTCAAAAGAACTTAGTAGTTTTCATGAATAATGAGTACGGCATAACATATGTGTGAGTTAACCTTGGATGTCCAAGTCTCCCTTTGAGTTCTAAAAAGTAAAACAAACGTGTTCTTTTACCAATGCGTGACTTTTGTCTCATATTCTAACGGAAAACTCTCAAACTGATCTTTTTATGTATTAAAAATACGTAGTCAAAATATAAACACTGTAAGTATACTAAGAGTCCTTCACTACATCCAAATAAAATTTTAACATCTATTTTCTAAAAACAAATATACACTTGCAAGCAATTTTAATTGAGTCCTGAAAAGAAGTAATTAAGCTTATATAGCCACTAATCAAAAAGTTGAGTACCACTTTTGCATTTTACCGAACAGTTCAACCATAGGTGTCAATCGTCATGGACTATTATTTTGTCTTTTTTTACAACCAAAAGGAAAACTGGTGCTATTGAAACCTAAAGACGATATATGAAATTTGAATACAACTACAAGGTCCATCTATGTAAATTACTTTACAATATATGTAGACACGAAAAGAGAAAAATAGACAGATAATATATCGACAAGTCTATTACCTTAAATCCGATCAAAAATTGGTTCGCGCGGTATTTCTGTTTTGGAGGTAATATTTGCTCAAATTTTATATTTCGTTCATATAATTATACTTATTTGTTGTTCGTTACTCACATGCAATAGTTTTTTGTGGCCTAAATCGACTGTAGAAATCACCATTAATATAACGGAAATCTTTGATCCACTAGCTCATCTTGTAAGCCAGATATGGTAAACACTAACTTTGCTTGTTATCTTCTTAACCCTAAGATTATTTGTTAGTTAATATTGTTGTAGTTTATGGCTAATGTCTTTGTGTACTATAGAAAATAAGCTTGTTATTTTCTTAACCCTAGAGCTAATTGTTAGTTTATTTGAATATATAATTTCAGGAGTCATATTAATTTCAATGGAAGAGAGTTATGTAACAAAAAGGAAAAAGGTTTCATCGGAAGAGTTTATCCCTGAGGATATATATGAGCGAATACTCGTAAGATTGGATGCGAAGGATCTCATTAGATGCAAGAGTGTCTGTAAGTCATGAAAATCTTTGATCTCCCGTGCTCATTTTATTAAAGCTCACTAGAACCATTGTTTCAACAATAATGATAATGGACATACAACGATTAGCCAAGTTATTATTCCACTTTACTCATAATATAAACCTGATCAAAAGTACTATATTGTTGGTTCTGCAAATGTCCTCATATGTGTTACGCCCCGATTCCGGATTTGACCAAAAATTACTCAAATTTTAAAACTTTGACGCGGAACGTTTGACTATTACTTTAACTTTTCAAAGAATAGCAAAACTATAACAATTTACCCTTGACAACCCTTTTATAACATATACTTGTTTACCCTTTTAAAATGATGACCCAAGATTACAATAAAGCCTCATTTATTTGTTGTAATACAGTCGATAAATTACCTTAAATCATGACGCCACCCTTAAAGCACATTTTCAGATTTAACACGCGACGGCTCAGAGGACTTAGAACTTGACGCCGTCGCCCTTTAAATGCGATGCCGTCATGCATACTGACCTGCACAATTTGACAGCAAAACTGCACAACCAAATTGACTCCTTTCAACCAAATTAACACTTGAACATTTCCAAAATAACTAAAGACCTTACAAACCATGATGTATTTTAATACTTATTTGACCCATCCAACCCAAAATGGGTAGAAATACACTAAAATCCAAACACTCCAAATACTATGACTCATACTTGTTGATTGAAGATACTTTTACAAAACTATAAAAGACTCTCGGGGGTACAAACTCATCACACGAGCTCGGTTTCTACCTAGCTTCTAATATCATATATCACCATCTTCAATTAATCATTCCATAAACCACACCCAATCCAAGCCATATCGCTTCAAGCACATGAACCTACAATAACATTAACAACTATAACATGTAAGCGATAACGCTTAGTAAGTAATTGGCTAATACATGCTTAATATATCCATTGCTAATACATGCATCTCAACCATATAATCATAACACACAACTATCCAATTAGCACATAAAAGATCTCACACATACCTTAGCCATTCAATAATTCCAAGACATATCTATAATTTCAACTTATACCATGTCACAAAATAATCATTTAATCAATTTATTGCGAAGATTTCCATAATCTCGCAATTCAAGACCCACTATAACATATCCAATCTCTATATGCATCTATTCTTTGTTTAATTTTCCATAACTAACACGTCATTATGTCACTCGAGACATAAATTATTTAAACCCATTATTCCAATTTGCCAATTCTTTTACTATTACTCTATATACTTAGTCACTTTCATATTGTTTTGACTTTACATAGGTCAAATTCTACTAATACTTCCATATTTTGTCAAAGAAATTTTAATAATTTCAATAACGATATTAATATAACACAAGGCTATTACTATAACGTATTGTTATCACTATAACATTCTTACAAATTTCATAATTTTCATGACCATTATGGTCTTTTCACATTACCACATGCCCCCAAGGCATACTATAATTCATTTTGGCTTTTTAATCTCATACAATTTATGATCTCCCCGATCATTTCCATAAAATATCACATCATCATTAATATAAAAACCTGTAAAATTTCGGATTATTATAATAATATTTATCACGTCAGAAAATTCAAATCGGTTATTTTCTGACAGATGTTAATATTTAGATTTAAAAACGAGAGGTCATCTCGTTTCTTTTAAAAATAAGACACCGCACACACGATACTTGTCCACTAAGTATATGTATAATAAATGTGGAATTTATTATTGTCCAAGTTAAAAATTTAAGCATGCATAAGCTTAAACCATTGTTTCGGGAAGTTATTCCGCATACTGCAGCGTAGTAGCATACAAAACTAAAAATAAATAATGAGATAAGTGAAATATACACATTTTATCATTCAAGGATAATTTATGGAAGAAAACGAGAGGTTATCTCGTGAATTTAGAAAGTCATGGCACCGCATGCATACCGACACAAAATTAATAACGGCAAACTGATATAATCAAATTCCAACATAATAAAATGTCATATTATTATGTTTAAGAAATCGTTTCCGAAAATATATTTTCTATATTTTTCGGGTACCGGGAAGGTACGTTTACTCGAGGATTCGACAAAACTCGGGGTACAATCTATACTGTATAATATTAAAAACAAAATAAAACAAATACTAATGCTACCTCTAAAACTGATCTGTTGCTTTCACCCTTCCCTTTTTCTGTCCCCCACGCCACTCCTACCCTACTGCCTCCCTCCTCTCCTTGTCGACAGCCACAAAAGAAAACCAAACGCAAATATGGAGATCCTGTTTTCTTTTTGAAGGTCAAACGCAAAAGGGAATACCACCAGTCCCCATACATAGTATCCCTATTCTCTTAGCAGTCACAAGACCCTTTTGAAGACGGCTTGATAGCAATGAGAGCCAAGAAGGGATTCCTACCCTCCATACGAGACTAAGAAGACTAGAGTCTAGCATTTCCTTTATTCTCTCTAAATGGAAAGGATTGTCACAGGTTCAAGACATTTTCCACATAATTCAAAAATTAGGGTTCATACTAATTAGGGATTTTTAAAATTGAATTGGGGCTTTGTAAATTCGAGTGGTAATTTACCCAATTCAAGTGTTAATTGTCTTGTAATCAAGTTTCGGATTCAAGAAAGTTAGGGTTCCATTTTGTGGCTATATTCGGTTCCTACTCCATTCGACGCCACCACCAACTTTGTAAGGAAATTTGTTAAACTTATTGATTTGTTTTGTTTCTTAAAGCCAATCGTACACCAGTAAAAGTTGGATCGATGTAGTTGTGAGTTGGTAAATAATTGTTGTTGTTGTTGTTGTTGTTGTTGATAAGTGTGGTGAAACTCAAATCATGTATTGGCTTAAATGGGTAATCGGCTTAATTATAGTTTTCGGCCAAATTCATAACTTAATCAGCTTATGGTTTTTCAGCTTACGTTCTAGCCTAACCGACACCTTAATTGGCTTAAGTTCCATGCTATTTTATTGGATAAGTGATTTTTATTCGGCTAGCTTAGAACCTCATTCGATGTGCATGTGTTTCCCTACTATTGTCTCGACTGAGTAGAAATCTCACCCGAAAAGGGGTCGGTTTTGCTGATAGTCTGACTAGTACAACCTCGTGAAGTCGAATGTCCATGTCGGGTAGTACCCGACAATTTCGATCACAAGTTAAGTTAATTGTTAATGTTATGTTGGTTCGATTTCGGTGTACTAGTAAGTCAATTTGTGTTTGTTTTCATGTCACCAAGAGACACCCCGAAGAGAGTGTTAATACTCATGAAGGACTCACGGGAGTCCCGAGGGTCCCGTGAGCTTGCTTGTCTAGACCAAACAGGTATTAGGTTTGCCATGTTATTGTGTCTATTAAATCATCCCTAAGTCAAAATCATTTACAAACATGTACTCATACTAACTTTTAGAACTTCGGTCTCAAACCCGTTTATTTTTTTTGTAAGTGTTGTGTTTACACTGGCCTGCAAGCCCATCTAGGTCAAGAAGGAGTGCGTTTGGTCTTGTACCAGGCCCAATCCAATTAAATCCTTTGTGTGTGTGTGACTTTGGGCCACAGCCCATGTAGCATACGGCCAAATTCGTTTTGATAGTCACCACGGGGTGTCAGTTTGGTCGACTCAAACTATTACTCGCCTCAGTCCGTTTTGCTTCGACCCGTCACTCACGACGCTGTCCCTCACCATACATCAAGAACACAGTTCATAGATCCTTACCCATCCATGATCCACAACTTTCGAAATGTCTTGTGATAAATTATTATCATTATCAAAAACGGATGACGCGAATCCAAATAGCAAAAATGTAAAAGTTGAATGAAACTTGAAAACATACTATAAAACAAGATTTACGCATAACATGTGAGCTATATTTTTTGTAACTCATATAAGAAAGCTTTTAGGCAAAAACTTATAACTATTGCTTAAAAGTGCAAGACCTAGTAAAATATACTATGACGTAAGTCTCATTAAGCGAACCAAATATACACTTGTGTCATATCATATTTTTGATAAATATAATAAATTTTACAAATGAAATATTGAAATTTACATTGTATTTTTACAAATGCAACTTGAATAAAAATTAAGTTAAAACTTGATTTTTCTTAAATGAAAACAATTGATTTAAATAAGTAATTGTAATGCATGTGAGTATTATGAGACTTACATTAATTTTTCAAATTCCAAATATGTATACAATATAGGTTATACTTAAGTTTTCTAAAGATATTTATTCTAATATACTAAATGACAATATATATATATATATATATATATATATATATATATATATATATATATATATATATATATATATATATATATATATACAAATCTCTTTCATTCCACCGTATACATCTCATAATATATGTACTTTTCTTTTCGGGGTCATCATTCGGTCTCATTCGCTCTTAATATTCGTCCATATATTATCATTTAGCCATCATGGAACCAAAGTCGCAATTCCTTCTTCGAGATTCCTTCCATGTCGTACCCTCATAAGCCAAAATCCACCCAAACCCTTGTATATTGTTTTAAGATGCCACATAAGCAACAACAACAACAACAAAAACATTTAAAAATCTATAAAGTTAGTTAAACTTTAGCGAGTCTTAAAAATGAGTAAAGACTGAATTGCCGTATTAATTAGGTTGCGTGTCGGAGCCGTGCACTACTACTAGTTGATCTAATTCCCTTTGGACTACTAATTGCCAAGGTGAGTTTCATAGCCCCTACTTTAATCTGTTTTGTACTTGTTTTGGGGGAAGATACATGCTCATTTTACTTAAATGATTTTAATTATTGAAATTGTGCATTTCCATGCATACTATGCTTTATGATTGACATGTTTAAAGATACATCACACATAGATTTTTATGGACCATACCATAATGCTTGACTTAGAATATTACGCAGACTTAGCCTAAGTCCTTAGATCCCACATTGCCCTTTTCATTAAGTCATTCCTGCTGGAAGCGAATGTTATAAATATATCTATTGGGGTGACTCCTGTTCGGTTGGCCCCGCATGGGTCAAGGCGAAACATATAGCATGTCGGAACCAAGTGTATTGGGATAAACACTCGCCATGGGCTCCTTATTTGTATGACTACATTTGCATACAAAAACTGTCGTAGCTTCGGTTGCATGAACTTAGTGCTAGCGTAATAGATTCAATATATGATATTATATTTGTTGTAATGTTCATATACCTTACTTATGGCCCACTAATGAAATTCTTTTATATAAGGTGAACATAAATTTTTATGATATTATGCAAGACGTAATGATCATCAAAACCAAATGTTAAATGGTATAATGTAGTGCCATTTAAATAAACCTATGAACTCACCAACCTCGTGTTGACACTTTTTAGCATGTATCTTCAGGTTTTGAGGTGATAACTTATCTTTGGAGGCGCAAGGCAAAGGCATGGCATGGTCATAGACGACTCTGATTTATGTATTGGGACCACCTGTTTATAATGGGCCATTTTCCTCACTAAATCAATAATGTAAACATTGTTTCCAAAAATGAATAAAAGTTTCTTTATGAAAATCAGTTGTTCTATGCTTATGTTGTGATATCAATTTAGTAGCACCCCAATACTTGTGTGCTTCCGCTGAGCCATTTTGGGGATGTTACAGATTGGTATCAGAGCCTAGGTTATATAGAACTGGGTATTTTAAAACCTAGACTATAACCACTTTTACAAAACTTAACCCTATGACCGACACGCTACCGTCACGGTGATGCCTCACTTATGATCTGTTGAGATCATACTTGATAAGATACATGTTTTATCACCGCCACCTAATTTCATTATAGGTTATAATTATCTTCCCTATACGTATATTTACATATCACAAAGACCGCACCTTTTCCCTCGCATAAATGGAATAATTGTTCTAGTATTTAGGATAACTTTTAAAAGTATTGGGACATATTACTAGCCTAACTAAGCTAAGTATTTCAAAATTCATTGAACCTCGGTTGAATATAGATTGATCACCTATATTAAACCAGGGACAGTGGGACATAGCCTGATCACCTATGTCCGACTCATAGGTGAATTTTGCAATACTTAGGATAGTTACAATAGCGTTATGTCCAGAGAAAATTGATTGATAAACATGTAATAAGCCACTCATTGGCATTCCTTAATCATAAGCCACTCACTGAAATTCCTTAATCACAAGCCACTCACTGGCATTCCTTAATCATAAGCCACTCACTGGTATTCCTTAATCGTATGCCACTCACTGGCGTCACATTATTATTTCCCTATATAGAATATTTCCATGTCACAATCGGGTTATGTTATAGTCACTCTTACCCCGAACCTTACATTCCGTGGACGAATCAAACTATTCTAGGAGCAACCTTCCAATAGAACCTATGAGAAAGATCCCCTAGTGGGAATAGGCAATAAAAAGAACAATAAACCTTTGGCAAAATCTAGAAAGGTACGGTAAATGACATATAACCCCACAGAAACTTGAAAATTTTACGCCCTACCTTGAAAATTTGGTACCTAGAAGCTCCACCCACCTCTTAAGAATAACAGTGCCTACCTTGTTACCCTCCTATAAACTAAACAAATGAGTTGCCATTTAAACTGTTTTCGATTATCCCATAGACCATTATAATCAAAATACCTTATGAACCACTCCATGAATTATTCTACAAACCAAATTACCACCCTACCATTTCACCATAAAGTAAACTACAATTTCACTGCTACCTCACAAAAATAAAGTGTTTCCTTAATACTTTGAAAAGTATTCAAGAACCACTCTATTAGTTACTTACTTCCTCGAAAACTGTTTTAAGATAATACCCCATAAATAGAAATGATCAATGTCTTCCTTCATAGCTACGCCTGACCTTAGGATGTATCCCACACCTCTGCCTAAAACCATAGAAAACAATGAGGTTCACCAACCATTAAACCTCCAATCCTACCCAACTTAGACAACTAAACCCTACTCGTAGCTATGGGTAAATGTTAGATCCTGCTACACATCCTTGCTACAATATAGTTTCCAAATTGGAGGATTCCCCTTTAAAATCCAACAATAATACTTTCCAAATCCCTCGTTAAAACGAGACAAAATGCTAAAACACTAAAAGTTTCGCAAAACTTCCCTATACACCCCATAATTAAGAACTGGTTTTACGATCTTATGAAAATTTGTCATTTTTACACATTATCGATTTTGAAATTTGGTCTTAGTCAAACTTGTATAAACATTTAGTCGAAAGAGAAATTTGAAAACAAATGTTTCTTCATCCCTTAAGAATCAACCCGTATACTTTAGAATCATGAAACGCCATAAATGGGTACGTTTTGATAAGACCATGGAAAGTTAGAGGTTCCCACACTAACAAAATAGTGAAACCTCATCACATCAAGAATTAGAACTTTCACCCAATAAACCTACCCCAGAAAATCATGGCTCCTCAGATAGAGGATGTGTTGCTGGCATAACACCTAGGTACCCATACCCAAAGAGGAAACCCTAGAACAACCTAGGAAAATTCAAAACTTGTTCCAAATACCATCACCTCGTTCCCGACACTCTATCGGTATCGTAAACCGAGATCCGGACGGATCTCACGTAAATGGGTAGACTATAACAACCGATGCGTGTTTTTCGACTGTGTTTTAATATTTATAAAGTCTCGTTATACCTATGGTCTACCCTAATGCATTAACGGGTAGTGTACCCGGTCGCGTGTAGTGTAATATTCGGTAAAACCGAGGTCGTCACAAGAGCTATGTGTGTTGGATTAATACTAAGTCTAGGTGTCACAGATTTTAATAATGATTTCGATAAGGAATTAATTAACTACTAAAGCAGATGAAAGCAGATAAAAGACAAAGGTTTAATCAATAGAGGAGAGTGGTGCTAACCTAGTTAATCCTCATAGCTAGTAATGTCTACGTCTACTTAATTCAAATTACTTCAGGTGGGGTCAAATTCGAGAGGACAACATTTGGTCAATTCGCAAACCTATCAGCAAAGATGCCACCATTGGAGAAGTCGGTGTCCTTCATAAGTCCAGTTGTTCTTGGTCCCCTAAGCCAAGTCATTAAGCATCGCTACATGCTAGATTTATAATAGTGAGTGCCCGGGCGTTAGCAACTTAAACACTCACCCCCTAATTCTTAAGTTCATCCAAACTGTGGAAAACTAGAGGGGGGGGGGTTGAATAGTTTTGCCAATTAAAACTTCCTTTTAAAGTATTTAGATCAACTTATGTCAATCTATTTGGATGTGTGTTGGATGTTGATAAACAAACATATAAAAGTATGTAATGAAAAGATAAGAGTAAAAAGCACAAAACCACAACGCGAGTATTTATAGTGGTTCGGCTACAAGGATACCTTCCTCGCCCTACTCCACTCCCCGAGTCACCTACTCGAGAGTTCATAATCACTACACGACACCAACTCCTTATGGTGGAGAAACCTTCACAACGTTGCCTACTCTTTTTCCTGTACTAGGCTAACCAGGGTTCTTTCACACCAGGTGAACCACACCTACCACAACGTCGCCTACCCTTTATCCGGTGCTAGGCTTAGTGCACCGAGTTCCATTACAATGGAGGAACTACTACCCAACACTACACCAACGACTAATCCCAAAGGAGACCAACTCCTTATTACAACATCATCAAAGATATCAATATCCTTGGATCTAATGCTAATCTATCTTGTACATCGAATCACACCATATCGAATGTACATCTAAGGCACCTTTCACTAATGCCTTCAACTAGATCTTCAAGACACCCTTCACTAATGTCTTGTGACTTGACTTCTAGGCACCCTTCACTAATGCCTACAATACGGACGATCGACACCTTTCACTAATGTCTTCGTCTTGACACTTGAGACATCTTTCACTAATGTCTTCAACACTACACTTCTTAGAAGAAAGAAAAGAATCATCAACAAGAGGACTTCAGTAGTCTTGATGATGAGGAAGCATGGCAACTCATGGACTTGAGCTTGCTTGACTTCAAAGGTGGTGATCTCGCCTTTAAGAGGAACCTAGAGAATCACACAAAACCAAAACTACAAACATAGATCACTTGGATATGGTGTTAGAGAGTTTTTAACTCAAGGAGAAAGTATGTTAGAAAGGGGTGAGAAATAATGAAGAAATGACTCACTATTTATAGGCAAAACTTGCCACTGTTCCCCGAAATCCCACGGATCCTCCCTGAGGATCCGTCTAGCGTAAAGCTAGGGATCCGTGGACGCTCCTCTTTACCCATGGGTATTTTGGTTATGGTTCATGGGTCGTGGGTTAATCCATGGGTCTTTACTAGATACAATGTATCTTTTGAGTGCAATGCACCTAGTCACATGGGTATGGGTCACTACCATGGGTTATGGATATTATCCATATATGATATAAGCATGATGTCATGCAATGGGTTATGGGTCAAGCTCCATGGGTCATGGACTTTGGGTTGTACCCAACTACATTCAATGTATTTGGTCAATGGGTTGTGATACTTAAGTTTCTACCCATTTATATTACCCAATATACTACATACTAGTTATGTGTATATTTTACCCAAATATGTAAACACTAGTTGTTGTACATATGTAATATTAAATCATAAAGTCACTTATACTTGTTTTAGTGTTTTATGTGAAAACGTAAGTATGTTAGAAACTATTAGTTTAAACCATTTATGTATTTTGTTCATTTCGTTAAAAATGATTTTACGTTTGTTATCGATAAAACATTAGAAGATCGTAAAATATAAATAAACGTTTTTACGGCTTATTTGTATTAACAATCTCTTCCTTTTGTTGATGACAAAACATAAAATTATTTAAAGGAAAAGCTAAAATTGTAAAAGTTTGAATTTGTAGTTTTTACTTTCTTCTCCCCTTTTGTCGAAACAAAAGAGCTCGAAGGTAACTAACACATTGTTTTAGGAAAACATGTGAAAGAAATAAAAAATAGAGAGCAAGTAACGGAAAGGATCTCGTCTTTACTCCCCATTGACGAGTCCATCCCAATGTAAGGCGCCAAGAAAATAATACTAAGCTAGTTCATTTGCAACTAAGTTTGCAAAAGATTTCGCCTATGTTACGAATGTGCTCCCTTGATGATTGCAATTTTGCAAAGGGATGTCATGAAATGTAATCCTAAAATTGCGACTTGTAATGTATTGCTTTGACACAAAGCTCCCTAGCTTTAGGGTGTCAAAGTCTTCATGTGTAAATTGATTAACTACAAAACAAAGGTTAGAAAACAAGTATAATGCACAATTTCGCAAATATGATCCAAGTTAGTAGAAAATAGTTTTACGTATCACGGATCCCACGGCTCCCTCCTTGTAGGGATCCGTCTAGGCAAATATAAGGGATCCGTCTGGGCGATGATCAATTTCAAAGAATGGTGATATAACACATTATTTTAATATCAAAGTGAGATATGTATTATACAACATAATCATATACTCGTAAATATAGCAAGTAGCATATATTTTCATTTAATAAAACTAGAGATATGATATACATGACTCTAAAAAGTAAGAAAATGATCGATACATGACTTGGAATTACTAGACTTATCTAAGTAACGCTTGAAACTAGGACACCACTAAAATCCTCTAGCTCAAGTTTGTTTAGGTTTAATCTCGTCGAAACGTTCGAGGAGGTGATAGAACATGAAACGTTGGTCTTCTCGTACTTCATGTATCAAACTTTCAACATGTTGACAATGATAACAATCTTTGTCATGGCTAGGTAGTGGTGGTGGAAGAAATGAAATAGCTTGATGCGAAGGATCAAGTGAATCGGCTTGTGGAGCTTCAAACGACGGAGGGATTGGTGGATGCGCATTTGAAGATGGCTCGACCAAGAATGATGGTCGTGGTAGAGAAGTGTCAACTTTCATATGGTCGGGTGGTTGACTTTGATGATTTCCCATAATCCAAATGGGATTATATGATGGTGACGGCGAAAAGGAGGCCGGAGCTAATGTTGACTCAACACCTTGATTATGTACCATTATTCCTCCTAATGAGGAGAATGTTGCCGACGGAGGAGGATGAGACGACCTAGGAGACAAATCCTCTAAGTTGTAGAGGTGTGGTGATGATAGTGGAGTTGTAAATGAGATAGCTCTAGGAACCAATGGTGATGGTTTAGTGGAGATGATATTGTTTGGCCTAGGAGGTATGGTGGTGTTTGGCATAGGTAGTTTTGTGGGTACTATCCTTTTAGGAATTGGTTTGATTAGTTGAGAATAAATCCTTGCATTTGTTGACTTGACCAGAGATGATTCGGTTGAAGAGATTTCGTGTACAACACGAGCAATTTTCTTGGGTGGTTCTTTGGTGGATAAGTTGCTACTTGGAGTTTTCCTCATGATTAGATGATTCCAAGAGGTTTGTAAAAGTTTCTAAGTGCTGAAAATGGGAATGAAGATGATGACTTTAGAAGTCCTAACAATGTGGTTTATAAAGCAAGAGATTTGGCAAGTTCATTCAAGACTTAAGCCACTAAGATTCATTGGAATGTGATGATTAACATGCACAAGAGTCAACTTCAGAGTTTGTACTGATCTAGGAACTCATTTAAGATGAGATGGAGTGTTTAAGTTAGAAAGATGAGCTTGAAATGATTGTTTTAGCTAGAGTTGACATAATCTGTCACCCGGATCCCACGGTTCCCTCCTTTGAGGGATCCGTCTAGGATAATCCTAGGGATCCGGCTCTCAGCAGCTATGAAAGGATAAAAATGATGTTTCTAAGGTCTAAGATCTATAACATATTGAGTGTTTCAGTCCTCCTAAGTGTCTTAAATGAAGGGGTGCTTAAGTACTTGAGGGTAATGAGTGATGTAGCTAATGATTGCCTTTTATGGAAGAGATTGGAACTTTCATGAGTACCAATGAATGAACAAAGATGACACTAAAGATTGAGAGTTTCAAGTGGAGCTAAATGATCCTAGAAATCAGATAGTGACTTAGGATAATGTTTTGGAGAATATCCTAAAGGTTTAAGATGAAAAAACTAGAATTTGATCAATTTTGACCAATTTTGAGGTGAGGATGATTATGATCAATTTTGCCATGATCGAAAGATTTCCAAAGTTAGATATGTGGGAAATGATGTGTGAGTCTTGAGAGCGGAAGAGTAATGGGTTTAAGTGAAACGATAGATCTACAAGCGTTTTGATTGTGATCTAGGTGAGTTATGTGTGAGTAGGAAGGATCTACTTAACTTGATGAGGACTTAATTTGCCTTAAGACACTATGTTTAGCTTAGTGTGAGATGTTCTAATGACATGTTTGAAATACAATGATTGTAATCGCATTTTCTGTTTCCCGGATCCCACGGTTCCCTAAGAGTAGGGATCCGTCCAGCACAAACTTTGGGATCCGTCTATCTGCTAAGCAGAACCTTTACTAAAGGTATGCAATTGATTTTGACAATGCATTATATTTCAAGGTTTAGTTAAAGAGGTTCTAACACTAAGATATCAAATGTAAGATGTTTTATTTCATGAAGGAAATTGGATTACATTGATAAAGCATGAGTACAAAAGGATTGATCCTATTTGAAAGACTACTAAGTTCCTTGAGCGTTATCGCTAGAAGGATCATCAAATGGTTGATGAGTGTTGGTGGAATCAAGAATGAAGAAAGTCTTCATGAGAGATATGTTTAGTGGTTCCATCATCTTGTTCACAAGTACGTACAACGGATTTTGAAATTGAGGATGAAAATGCATGACGTTATGGTAGAGGCGCGTCAAGAACATTCCATAAGGGATGAGTTTATTCTTGGAGCCTTGAAGATTTACAATTCGCCTTACGAAGAAGTAGGCGAGATTGTATGGTTGTTGTGTTAGCAAACAATACATTATGTGAGCACAACAAGCGGGAAGGATTTCTCGATTTCCCCTAAGACTCCAAACATTTTCACGTAGGATGAGTGCAAGAGGCTTGTACTCTTCTCGGATGTCCCGTGTAAAGATAATGTTTGGATCAGAGTAATATGGTCGATGTTTGCATATTATGCGATTTAAATCCTCCAGGGAAGGTATGTGTGAACAATATGGACTGTTTTCTTCACGAAAGTTGAAGAGAGAATCAAGAGACCAATCTTCGGTGAAGGCACATTGTCCATGATTTGGAATCCAGAGGATGTGAGCAAATTGCCCAAGAGTTAAAACAAACTTTTGGTTTTTGATCCAAAACCAAAGAGATAGAGAGCGATCCTCATTACGAACGAGTTCAACTTGACGGAACAATTCCATTATGAACCTTAAACATATCTTCTCATTGATTTCAAGAAGACATTCTAGTCCTATGGCTCGGAAGGAGGTATTGATACCTTCTTAGAATTGTAGAGAGGTGTCTACAATACGCCCTTCGTGGAAGTGACGGTTTTCGAGATTATTGAACCCGAGACATGATTGCGGTGTGTTGGGCTCAAGGAGATGTTTGGAGTGTAGACGCTAGTGAGTGAAAATCAAACTCATATTCATGCGTCATGGTTGATGTTGGGTTCAAGAATACCCAAACCCTTAATCTAGGATTTGAATAGAAAATAACCTAAGTGTTTAGACCGTTAAACACTAACAGTCCTTGAGTGCATAGTCTCTCGGTGAGCCATCTTCAGATACTCGGTATGAGGTGAAGAAGAAGTCTCTACTCGAGAAGGCGGAACTTAAAGGGTGAAGACCGAGTCAAGAAGAAGATGGTGGATTCATTGAGTGATGACAATAACTCACTGAATCCCTAAGACTCCTCTCCAACTACTTACATCAAGACAAACTAAACTTGAAGACTGAAGGCTAAGAAGACTGAAGAATGAGCGGGATAAGGCGGGAAATGTCTACCCAGATAAAACTAAGTCCCTATCTACTAAAGTCAAACTTTCCCTGAATAGCAAGCAGCCAAGCTAAAAGTATTCTCTGATAAGGAAAGCGACCTACCTACTACAAATAGCAAAAGTAAACGAGAACCGAATATATCAATATTGGTGTTTCTTGTGATCTCGCTTTGTCCTTTAGGATAAAGTTAAAACCATACTTGTATAAATAGCATAAAAGATGGAGTGAAAGATTAAACTTGTGAATTGTAAAACACACATACACGCAAGACCATCTTTTCACTCCTCCAAATACAACTTAATCCATGAGATAGCTCAGGTGGTTCTTGTAGTTGTGCTCGGACTTAGCCTTTGAGCTAGAGAGAGTCACCAAACTTTGTCATTTCAATCCCAAGTACTATTCAAGTACTTGGGTAATGTATTCTTGTTTGATTCATTTCTAATAAAGAATATTATGTTGAAAATTAACTGTGTGTTTTACTTATATCTTTTCGGTCATAGATTCACTATTAACTTGTTTTAAATACTTTAACTATTTTTAAGATAGTGAATAGGGAACAACAAGTGGTATCGAGCAAGGTCGATTATAAACCTTTTTTAAGCCGCCTAAAACGTTTTAAATCGGGATCCCTATGGTCGAAATTGATGTACCCCAACTAGTCGATAAAAGGGTGGAGCTTATTCAATTTGTTGCCCTAGACTTGAAGTTGGTAAATTCAACAAATGGAAAAAGCGTATGCTTTGATATTTGATTCGATGGAACCTTATTATATCAAGGTTATAAATGAAGGTCCATTTATCCCAAAGATCGCGAAGGTTTGCCTAAACCTCAAGCTCGATGGACTTCGGGATGAGAGGAGGTGGTCAACCAGACCAAAGACTCAAAAGTATCATCATATCATGTCTTCCGATGATATTATGGAGTCGGTTATAAGTCGTAGTACAACTAAACAAACTGGGATGACCTTGTTCATAGCCATGAAGGCCCATCGATACCAAGGAAAAGCAGGATAATGGACACGAAACTTGAGTATAACACCTTGAGGGCTAAGGACTTAGAAACTCGTCTCAAACTTACACCGGTATAAAACTCTCTTAAATGAACTGTCAAATAATGGTGTTAAGTTGTCCAAACATGAAATCAATATTGGTTTTGTCAATAGTCTCCCTAGAAGTGGTCAATTTCTCTCGTGGACTTAGGAATGCTAATCATATCCGTAATCTTGAACTTCCCGAAATTTATGGGAAATTTGTCTATGAGGAAAACCTCATCAGCAGACGATAACCCGACTTAAAGAAGTCTCGAAGTCAAGAAGTCCCGACCAATACTTCACCACCTATATCAACCGCTTTTCTAACAATGTGGTTCAAGATTTCCAAGAAAATTCGGATGATGAGCCCGATGAGAGATCAAGTGAGGAGTACCTAAATGACACGAACGTTGAATTTCAGAAGGGACCCTTGCTAACTCTCGGAGGTTTATAAAAGAAACAAAGGTTTTTCAAATGCTAAAGCAAATGAGGACATCGAATGCTTTAAGTGTCACAAAAGAGGTCATTTGCAAAAAGATTTTTCAAAACAATTTCTAAACCCTCTTACAAACCATCGTGGTCAATCGGTCCTCGAGGCTTTAGCAAATTTCAACCAAAAATCTATCGGTCTCATCAAAACTTTCAAAACAAATTTGACCAAAACAAAACGTGATTTTGAAGCTAAGTATAGGAAAGTCAAAGCTAAGCTTGCATTGCTTGAGGCCAGAATCATGCCAGGAATGGAGAATGGGTCAATATCACAATGAAGAAGGTAAATACTTTACTTTCTATGGATGATGACTCGATTGGCGATCTTATATGAATTATCTTAATTTTGACCTTAAGTTCGTAAGAAGAGCAAAGGCGAATCTTTTTCAATATACAACAAGCTAAGTTTTGAATTGAACAAGTGTAGGATGAAGCGCTTCTTTTAAAACAAGATAAGCTTGAGGCTCTCACTTTGCAAATTCAAAACACCGAACTAGTTAAAAGAAATCGTGCTCTTCAAGACAAACTCAAAAGGTGCAAGATATCCTTGATAGTTGGACTGCTAAGAATCCTGTGGTCGTTGATCTTTGTGGAGCCCCAAGAGCAAGAAGAGAGTCTTAGGTGAAGATCATCTTCCCGACTCTCTCAACAAAGAGCGTGGTCCTAAGCCATTTGTGTTCGGTGGCATGATTACCAAGATGTTGTCAACCCCTAAGCCCGGTGGATGGATTGAACGGGTTAATCACGAGTAAGCTTCCAAACTTTGATTCTGGAAGAATTCTAGAGCTCGAAAGTCAAGCTCTAAAGAGCATGCTTGACTCACGATGTGCCCAGAGTCTTGAACACATCTCGAGTCTGTCAATCTCAAGCACCACTTCCACCTCGGAACCTCTTGTGGTCTTGCCCCACTCTGAGCTTACTCCATTACAATACAATCCACACTCACCAAAAGAAAGGTGCGGACTTGGTAGAACCATCCCGAAAAGACCATCAAAACCAATTCAACAAGAATCTACCCCACCGAGACTTCCACATCCTCTGTCCCCATCGAAGTGACCAAATTCAAAGAATCGATCGAACTAGTGAGGAAGCTAACCGACAAGATGGAATCCATCGAAAAATTCCTGAATCAATCAAGGAAACAAAGTCTTTGGACAAGACCCGGTCACCAAAAACTCCTTTCCCACGGCTTGGAAGATCCTGTTCACATTTGTGATTCAGGTTCTTGGTGGGAACCACTCATCAACTGAACAAGTTAACTCTATTCAGTTGATGATGGCATACTGTTTGATGCATGGGGTCAATGTCGACATTGGGAGATCATTTACGCTATCTCATAACCAAGCTCTTGAGCAAAACTAGGACGAAATACATTTTGTATCCTAGGTTTGTCTCATGTGCTTGCATGTGTTATTGGGTTGCAATTACCCTCGGGAAGAAAAATTTGGTGCTATACCTAGTATCCCGAGTCAATCTAATTTTCAAAAGACCCATCCCAAGTCATCGATATTGTATTGATGGACCATATGATTGTCAGAACAATCGTAGGGATTGATGTCTCAAACCCTGCTCCTAAAAAGAGAAAAGGGAAGTCTCAGATGGGAATAAGACCAAACCCAAGTCTCGGGGCCCCGAGGCTTCGGGACACTCGCCAAAAGGCAAAGAAAACCAAAGACCGATCGCCATGCGGAGCCCAATCATCATCCACCCCGGTGACAACGGCGACACCGATACATCACATCAGTGCCCTTGGTCCCAACTACTACTCCCAAGATCCGTAGGAAACATACAACCTGGTGGTAGGGGCGCCTTCCACTTCGCCCAATGATGACATTAGCAAATCACGCCTTTGTCAAAGGGCACACTGAATGATCCCAAAGACTCGGAGGAACTAAACAACCCACCGATAGGGATATCATCATCGACTCCGCTAAAGGCACTGGGAAAACCCATCGGTGTCTCGTGGGTCTCTGGGGACAAAGACTCGGAGGAAAGAAACAACCCGCCTATACGGAACCCATCACCAATACTGACTCCAGAGAAGACACTAGGAAACACCCATCAGTGTCTGAGGGGTCAAAGGGGGACAAAGACTTAGAGGGATTAATACCACCCGCTGATACGGAACTCATAACCCCCACCTTGTAAACTATGGCATATGTTGCTGAGATACTATTTTCTGATGAAGAGGATGCTGAAAGTGATGATGAAATTTTATCAGCGGGGAAGAAGTGAACCGATGTTCAACCCGAACAAGAGCATTAGCGATCCACAAGTTCCTAAAGAGTCACCATTTCACTGGTTAATGACTCGACTCTCTTCATCTAGTTCGATGAATTCACCGGTTTGATAATATTCTTCCAATCACCGAAAGGCGGCTCGTTATGTGGATCACAAAAGCTTCAAGGAAGCTATATTCTGGGGTCACTAATACATTGTGGGATCAACACACTCAAGCTGCTGCAAGCTATGCTGATCTAAAGTCTGATGTGCTCACATTCAATGATAACACTGATGAACACAGGGAACTCATGTATCAGCATCTTCATAAGTTGGATGAAAACTTGGCTATGTTTCTCACACATCTTCAGGCTTGTGGGACAAAGATTGATGAAGTCAGGAACTCGGTCAAAGATGACCCAGCACTCAACTCAAAAGTGCTGGAGGCTACTGAAGCTTATCTAAAGAATTCCTCAGACCTCTCGAATCGATCACTATGCTAAAGTCGCCAATGTTCGTGGTCTTCAATCTTGATTCTGCCTCTTCAGCAACACTGGCTTTTGGATGCTCAGTGACCAATTTAGCTAAGGCTTCCTCATCAATGGCCTAGAATCTTGGGCCACGCATGACCCGCCTTTGGAATTTCTCAAGCTAATCTAGAAATAAAGGTCACCGGTCTTCAAAAGGATACATCGATATCAAGGCTATGGTCATGAAATCTACCAAGCCTTCAAAGGTCAAGCCACCCAAACTCCCCAAGAAATCGGAACCAACTCTTGCTCTCACCGGCGTTGCCGCAATGCATTGAGGGGGAAGACCACTTAAGAGACTTCCTCTCACACGAGGGGAGCCAACACCACTAGTCCCACCAGACCAATTTCATCAATCCCACCTTTATCATCATCATCAACAACAATGGCTATGACATTACACCCATCACAACATCAACACTACCATCGGTAGCATCATCATCTTCCTCGTGCCGGGACAAAGGAAAAGGCATAATGCAAACTCCTAAGCTCGAGAAGATTCCTCCAAGATCGGCGACATCGAATACTGCTCTCACCACAACGACTAAGTGTCTATCTTGCTAAAGAAGAAAGGAAATGAAACTAGGCGAGGAGGAAAGGAAGAGCAAAGAAGTTAATCGATAAAGTTGTTCTTCAAGAAGGCGAGAACTTGGGAATTGATCCAAAGAAGCTTGAAGGGTCAGCAGACAAAAGTTTAAGGATGCTCAGTCGCTAAGATGGTCGAAATGAGAAAACAGTTGGAAGAAAAGAACAAGAAATCTGCGACCATCGGAAAGCAAGAATTGATCACTACAATCTGTCAATGACAAGCGGAAGGTCGCTCGAGAAAATCATCGACTTCGAATCATCCCCAAAACCAAACCACCGGCAATGAATGTTTATGGGGGATGACAAAAGACACTTCGAGGTTCATGATCCCTAAAATTCATCATCGAACTCGATGAACTTGGTCCAATAATTGAAAAGAAGCGAGAATGCGATGGTTAAGGAGGCGATGAAAATGCTCAGCAAGAGGTATGAAAGACCGAGGGATGCACCAACACTGGCTGAGGGATTCACCGCTTTAATCGCACCACAAGGATCTCAACCTCGGTCTTCACAAAGAAAAGAAAGAGGTTGAGTTCCAACCGAGTTCAAAGTACCGGACTTGAATGCAACAGGAGTCGCCTAAAGGTGTGAAATTTGTAAACTGCCTTGTGATTGAGAAGCACGAAGAGGTCTTTTCTACATTGATGTCTATGGAAACCCAGATTCCAAATGTGGAGTGACATAGATCTTCTTTGGAGTGCCTACAATGGCAAGCTATTTACCGCTGGCCTCTCAAATCAATACTCCAGAAAATGAAAGGTTCTGCAGAGACTTGAATGCTAAGATTAGAGGGCACCCTGACAAAGAAGCACTCCTCAAGAAGAAGGTTAAGCTTGAAGCACTAGGGATCCATCTTGATTGACATCATTACCATTTATCTTTTGTACTAGTAATAGGAACCATGTAATTGATCAATAAACGATGTATGTTTTGTTAAAATATTCAGTGTTCCTTATTATGTTCATTAGTACATTCGATGTAAGAAGAAGCCATTTGCTCACTTACATCGATCAAACACTTAGGCTATTTGTATATCCAAATGGGGGAGACCGTTGGTTCGATAAATACCCAAACCCCTTAATCTAGGATTTGAATAGAAAATAACCTAAGTTTTAGACCGTTAAACACTAACAGTCCTTGAGTGCATAGTCTCTCGGTGAGCCATCTTCGAGATACTCAAGATGAGGCGAAGAAGAAGTCTCTCCACTCGATGAGGCGGAACTTAAAGGGTGAAGGCGAGTCAAGAAAGATGGTGGATTCGGTGAGTGATGACAATAACTCATCGAATCCCTAAGACTCTCTCCAACTACTTACATCAAGACAAACTAAAGTTGAAGGCGAAGGCTAAGAAGACGAAGAATGAGCGGGATAAGGCGGGAAATGTTTACCCAGATAAAACTAAGTCCCTATATACTAAAGTCAAACTTTCCCTGAATAGCAAGCAGCCAAGCTAAAAGTATTCTCTGATAAGGAAAGCAGCCTCGCCGCCTACTACAAATAGAAAAAGTAAACAGTAACCGAATATATCAATATTCGTGTTTACTGTGATCTCAGTTTTGTCCTTTAGGATAAAGTTAAAACCATACTTGTATAAATAGCATAAGAGATGGAGTGAAAGATTAAGCTTGTGAATTGTAAAAACACACATACACGCAAGCCATCTTTTCACTCCTCCAAATACAACTTAATCCATGAGATAGCTCAGTGGGTTCTTGTAGTTGTGCTCGGACTTAGCTTTGAGCTTAGAGAGAGTCACCAAACTTTGTCATTTCAATCCCAAGTACTATTCGCAAGTACTTGGGTAATGTATTCTTGTTTGATTCATTTCTAATAAAGAATATTATGTTAAAAATTAATCTGTGTGTTTTACTTATATCTTGTCAGTCATAGATTCACTATTAACTTGTTTTAAATACTTTAACTGTTTTTTAAGATAGTGAATAGGGAACAACAGTTGAACCTATAGAGACGATGAGTTAAATAGAAAGTGATGTTTGTGGTCAACCAATGATTATCTAACGTTTTTACTAGATTTTTATTAACAATGGTTTTTAACAACAATGACACTTAACTCACTTATGGTTTTGACATTCTAGTGGAATATTACTTTTAGAAAGAAAGTGGTTTTATTATGCATGAAAAACTCGTTGTCCGGATGTACGGTTCCCTTTCATAAGGGATCCGCTAGTCTAACTTTCGGGATCCGTGGATGCCGAGTATGTAAACATAATTCATGGTAAAACATAGGTTTTAGATCTTATAGTTTTATACCAAGATATGTGTTTTAGACTACATTTTCTTTTAGCATGCATACATGGCTTTCTAATGTATCACGAAAGAATGAAATAAATCACAAAGAAATGATAAACACATTATGATAATAATAACCTAGACAACTAGACTATTAGTAATATTTCATTTCAATGCTAAGAATGATACAAAGGATTGGGTATATAACCCCAATGTAGATTAACAACACAAAGTATATGTCTCCATATGTGAACTTCATCATAGGGAACACGAGGGCGATGTAAACCATGTTGATGATGAACGTTCTTGGTTTTGGTTTAAGATGAAATGAGATGAGATGGGAGGAAGATGAAGTTTTGAATGAAATGTAATTTTTTGAAAATGAAAGATTTGAAAAAGTGGGGATTTGATAAAATGGGCGACGAGTGGTTTATTTATGGGGAAGGAGAAATTTTTGAAATTTGTGTTTTGTTTTATTATTAGAAAGATATGATTTTTGGATTAAATGAAATAAAACACAAGTTTTATATACCACGACTTTAGACGAAAAAATAACACGTATGTGAGAAAAGGCTTCCTAATGAAGCTTCATGTAATACATGTATATGCACAAAAGATAATCATATAAATACCTATGTTGGCATACTTAATTATCAAGCTAATGTCATTTTAGAGATAAATAGAAAATCATACCTCTAACGCACTTAGGAATGTCTTTACAAATGACACAACAAATGTCACTAGACAATTCGGCTCCTTTGTG